>QRFJ01001603.1:186913-294413 GCA_006176705.1 Cocos nucifera
TTGACTTTGGTCAAAAGTCTACCTTTGATTGGTCAAATGTTGACCATTGACACTTTGACTTTTGTCCACATGTCACACACCTATTAGAGAGCTAGTGAGGGGCCTGTCCCCCTGCTAGAACCTGGCAAGGAAGAGGACGCATGCCACCCTTAGCATGTGCCCAAGCTGGAGGAGTTGGTTGGATTCCAATTAGAGTTCTCCTAGGAACCAACTTTGACTGGTCTTAGGCATCCTCTAAGGAGGAATCCAGGGGACTCTTTTCCCACCAATCAGATTTAGATCTGATTTCACAAAGGATTGTGATTGGTTGGGAAGAAGAGGAGTTGGATCACAGTTAGTCTATAAATAAGACCCTGCGCCCAACTCAAAGAGGAATATGAATACACATGCCCCAAGGCTGCCTCTCCCCTCTTCCTCCACACCAAACCACCTTCTCCCCTTTCTCTCCACGTCCAAAAGGAGTTTTGGACTTTTGGTTGGTGCGATCTAGATCAAAGAAAGGCAACTGAAAGCTAGAAGGCTGCACTACTGCAAAGGACGACTGCTGATCTTCGAAAAGAGTTTTAAAGATCGTCCAGATCAGATCTAGATCTAATTTTTGGAGATGTGATAGAGAAGAAGATGATCTTCAGATTCAGCCTGAGTGGATATCGATAGAGGCCAGGCACTTGCGTGGCTAGATCCAGAACCTTCCATTGCATACAGGATCATCAATGGGTAATAGGATTACCCATATCAAGGTAAATTAAATTTGATTTAATTTATCTAATTTTATTTTAATTTTTAAAATAATAATAATCAGATCTGAAACATCTTAGATCTGATCTAGATCAAAGAAAAAAAATTTTGAAATATATCTCTTGATCTGATCAGATCTGAACGAACTTGGTCCGAGAAATCAGAATTTTTCTTCAGCTACAAGCAGAAATTTAATTTTTATTTCATATTTAACACAAGAAGGCTATGTAATTAGTTTTCTTAAGGACCATTGTAATATTATTTATGAAAGAAATAAAATTACAAGTAATTTCTATATTAATGGTCTCTACCAATTACATATTGATGTATCCATCTTTAATATTGAATAAAATGTCAATGCCATAGGATCAAAATGACCCAGGGATAGTCTAAACGATAGGTATCTACGACACCTTAGGCTAGGTCATATAGCAAAAGATAGGATTAACAAATTAGAGAAAATCGGGCTATTGAGTCCGTTGACTTACGAATCATATTCAATTTATGAATCATGTCTTCATGGCAAAATAACTAAGCTCCCTTTTGTAGGACATGAAAAAAAGGCCACGGATCTGCTTGTCCTAGTACATACTGATGTGTGCGGCCCATTTGATGTGCCGGCTAGAGGCAACTTTATCTACTTCATAAATTTTATCGATAATTTATCTCGGTATGGTTATGTGTATCTTATGAGATACAAGTTTGAAGCCTTTGAAAAGTTTAAGAAATTCACACATAAAGTGGAAAAGCAAACTGAAAAATCCATTAAAGTTCTTCGATCAGATCGAGGAGGTGAATATCTTAATAAAAAATTTTTGGACTATCTTAAGCAATATGGCATAGTCTCTTAATGGACTCCATCTAGAACACCTCAACTCAACGGAGTTTCATAATGGAGGAATCGGATCCTATTAGATATGGTTCGATCTATGATGAGCTTCACAGACCTCCCTGATTTTTTTTAGAAATATAGTCTGTTAACTGCTATATATTTACTGAATAGCATTTCCTTTAAATCCATTCCTACCACACCATATGAGATATGGCATGGTAAGAAACCAAGTCTGAGTCATCTCAGAATTTAGGATTGTCTGGCTCATGTCAAAAGACAACAAACGAATAAGTTAGACTATAGATCCTTTAGAGCTCGATTCATAGGATATCCTAAAGAGTCATTAGGATATTATTTCTATATTCCAGAAGACCACAATATGATTGTAAGTTGGCATGCCATCTTTCTTGAAAAATAGTTTATTCAAGATGGTGGCATTAAAAAGCAGATCAAGCTCGAGGAGAAAGTCTCCCAAGAGCAACGAGCTAAGGATCCTATGAAACCAAATCAGGTTGAGCCAATACAATCACTACCTCCTCCACCTCGTAGATTGGAAAGAATTTTTCATCCTCTTGAGAGGTACTTAGGTACTATTTCAGAGGAAGTAAAGAAAATGTTCCTTGTAGGTAATGGGATTCATGGTGATGATCCCAAAATCTATGATGAAGTGATATCGAATATCGACTCTGAGAAATGGTTAGAGGCAATGAAGTCAGAAATTGACTTGATACACTCAAACCAAGTCTGGACCTTGGTAGATCCAGCTGAAGGTATAGTACCTATTGGGTATAAATGGATCTACAAGAGAAAGATTTATGCATATAGGAATGTGCAGACATTCAAAGCTAGATTAGTGGCAAAAAGGTATTGTCAGTGCGAAGGCATTGACTATCAGAATACCTTTTCATCAATAGCCATGCTAAAATCCAACTACACATTGCTTGCTATTGCAGCCTATTTCAATTATGAAATATGGCAAATGAACATGAAAATGACATTCTTAAATAGATATCTTGAGCAAGATATCTATTAGGAACAGCCGCTAAGTTTCACATCTAGTGATGCTGATCATAAAGTATGCAAGCTGCAAAGGTCCATATATGGACTTAAGCAAGTATCTCAGAGCTGGAATACTCATTTTAATGATGTGATCAAATTATTTAATTTCATCAAGAACGAGGAGGAACTATATATTTTCAAAAAGATCAGTGAGAGCGCTATTATCTTCCTCGTACTGTACATAGATGATATCCTCCTTATTAGAAATGATATTTTCATATTGACCATAGTTAAAATATGGTTATCCAAAGAATTCTTTATGAAAGACCTAAGAGAAGCATCCTTTATTCTAGAAATTAAGGTCTATAGAGATAGACCGAATAGGATGCTAGGTCTTTCACAGAAGATGTACATAGAGGAAGTGCTAAAGAGGTTTAGCATGGAAAACTCCAAGAGGGGATTGGTACCCTTCAGACGTGGCATTCATATCTCCAAGAAAATGTGTCCCAATACACCTGAGGAGATTGAACGTATGAGCAAGATCTCTTATGCTTTAGCAATAGGGAGCCTCATGTATGCCATGTTATGTACACAACCTGATATAGCCCATGCTATGAGTGTCACAAGCAGATATCAATCGAATTCAGATGAAGAACACTGGACTTTTGTGAAATGTATCCTTAAGTACTTGAGAAGAACTAAGGATATATTATTGATTTTTGGTAATAGAGAACTCCAAGTCCAGGGGTATACGTACTCAGATTCTATGTCCGATATAGATGATTGAAAGTCGATATCTGAGAGTTTATTTGTGTGTAATGGTAGTGCTGTCAGTTGAAATAGTTTTAAGCAGATAGTGATAGCAGATTCCACCATGAAAGTATAGTACATCGCTGCATCAAAAATTATGAAGAAGGTATTCTGGTACAAGAAGTTCACTACAGAGATCAGAGTGATATCATCGGATGCCATTCCTCTGTACTACGATAATAATGGTGCCATAGCCCTTGCTAAGGAGCCAAGGTCTCACCAAAAATTCAAGCACATCGAGCGGCAATACCACCTCATCTATGATTATCTTGAAAAAGATTATGTCGAGGTCAAGAGAGTCGACTCTGCAGATAATGCGGCAGATCCACTTACAAAGCCGTTGGACCAGCAGAAGATCAAAGCCCACCTTGAGAAGATGGGACTTAGATTTGTAATCAATTGGCTTTAGGTCAAGTGGGAGTTTGTTAGATATGTATGCCTTAGAAGCTAGATTGGCTGACACTTGTAATACACTTCTAAGGGCAAAATTATAATTTTAATTATAAATAATAAAATAGATTATTTTCTATCATAGTGTGTATTTAAAAGTGTCTGTGATACATTCCTTGAGTTAATGGTAATGATAGTTCATATTTTCAAGAGTTGAAAATTTAAGACATGAATTTTCATTATTAAGTCATAAAATGCTTACGATCATAGGATCATCATTAGGATAGTGATTGATCTGGAAGGTTGGTGTACGATCGCTTCTTTAGGATAGATGAATCTTGAGTCTATGATGTAGAGACATCGAAGCGAGAGCACAGGTACTCATTAGAGAATAAGAGCACTGAACGTGATCACCTCAAGCTATCATGAGGATGTCTACCTTCTCGTCGATGATTGGCTCGAAGCTGTAGTGGTGTATTTGGTTCTTTGATCTAAGGTGCATCAACAGTTCACCTTGAGGGTGTTATAGTTTGACTATACCATAACTCGATCTCCTAGCCATTCAAAATTCTGAAGTGTATATTGGCTATAGCATGTTCATTGTAGAAATTGGATTGCACCAATAGGGGATCTATCTACCTCGATAGATGAGGAGCAGTCCTATGATGATCATGAGAATCAAGTCCATAAGTCCATAGCCATGGTAGAGTAAAATAATAGAAAGAGTTTCTATTAGGATTTTCATATTGGACTTGAATCGAATGATTAATTCATATGATGGATATTAGGGTTTGATGAGATCGCCTTAACCCTAATCCGATCGAGGCTCAAGATAGAGGAACCTAATCACATAAGTAACTGCATCAAGAGGTTCACTTTCAGTTCTGATGGATTGTCACCATATGCTGCTAGGTGTCATTGGTGGATTTTGGGAGCAATTAGAATGATTTGAATGATCGATCGTACTAGTTGTTTGAATCAAAAAAGTTCTAATCCATCGAAATGTATTTTGATGATGTCGATGATAGAGATCGTGACATATCCCATTACCATATGAAACTAAACCTAACTGGATCACACAAACAAGGGTTTGGATCTGGATGTCATCAATTAAACTAACCTAGTTTAATTGATTTGAATAAGATTCAATTAGGTTCAAGAAAATCATGCTAGCACACGATTGAGCCTAATGTTCTCCTTTAATAATCATTAAAGCTTGTCTCGACTGAGCCAAATATATTTGGGCTCACTCAAAAATTTTTACTTGGTCTGACTAGAGCTTGTCCAGATTAAAAAAGGATTATCTTAATTTATGAGATAAATTTAAGATAATACCTACCATTTTTGGTTACCCGCTAATTCCTATTTTCGGACGTTGATCAAATATTGACCCTAAACACTTGGACATCTGTCCATGTGTCATGCGCCTATACAAGAATACTTAGGGCCTTGTCCCCCTACTAATGCAGACAAGAAGAGGCATGCACCTAGGCATGCACCCCATGAGGATAAAGGAGGAGTCCCATACAGATGGAACTTTAAGATTGCTTCAGAGAATTAAACTCTGTGGCACCAAGAACTCTTATTTGATCCAGTCTTGGTGCCACATTAGGAGGGTTTTGAGGGTCTCTCATCTGATTGGATCAGATGATGTCATCCCATCAATCATATTTAGATCTGATTGCTCAAATGATCATGATTGGCCGGGATGATGTGGCACTGCATGGCATAGTAGGATCTATATAAACCCTATCTGCATCTAGGTTTTTAATGCTTCTACCTTTAGCCCATGCCATAAAGCCTCTCTCCCTCCTCCATTCCACCCTCTGGTCCTCTCTCTCCTCTCCACGCTCAAGGGGTTTTGGGCACGAATAAGGTGCGATCCAAGCAAGTGAGAGGCGCCAGGAAAGGAAGAAGGCAGCATTACTATAAGAGACAACAACAGTTCTTCAAAAGAAGTTTTGAAGACCTTTAAGATCATATCTATATCTAATTTTTGGAGAATTAATTGAGAAGAAGAAGATCTCTAGATCCTACCTGAGTGGATACTGATAAAGACCAGATGCTTGCATGGCTACATCTAGAACCTCAGGCAAACATCGAAATCATCACAGGATAATTGGATTATCCAAAATAAAGATATAATTAAATTAGATTTAATTTTTATTTTTATTTTATTTTTATTATCAGATCAATAAAATCAGATATGAGGAGTCTCAGATCTGATTAAGATCTCAGAGAAAATTTTTTGAAATATTCCTCCTGATCCAATCAGATCTGAATGAACATGATCCAAAAAATAGGTTTTTTTCATCCAAATGACTTGGCGATGGGCTCCAGCCCTTGCCTAATATATTGGGTTCCTAGGCCCTCTAGGTAAGTAATCTTTTGACTCTCTTACACTGCCTCTCTGCCACTTTCATGCCTCCTTTTGTTCTCTAAGAGTCATGTTTGACTTAGGCATTAAAGAATCCCCTATGAACATGCTTCAATCAGTGGACTTTCTTGTAGTGGTCCAAGCAAGACCTTCATCCAACACCAACTCAACAACATGCGGCATCAAAGCCACAACCACCCAAGCATAGCACCAATCAAACCATTATTGTGGAAGCACACAACGACCTTAGTTAACCTTCACAATCTGGATGGTTGATGAATCGAGCACTCTAGCAACCCTATCAACTTGGTGCCTCAATCGAGTTAGTGTCCAATGGCCGTAGATTGGTGCTAGAGGAAAGACTTTAATCCCATCCTTGGAGGTTTGACCAATCAACAGGCAAAACACAACCATGAAATCAAGGAGAACATAGGTAGTGCTTACAACTACGCAATAGGACACACCTCTAGAGTCTTGTGGCTCTTTTCAGAATCCTTGAACTCCTTCGCACAAGCCCTAGACAAAGCCACCAGTTACCACTGAGCAATTCTATGTGCTTATATAGTGGGTTCAAATACTGACGACAGCCATCTAGAACCTACAATAGATGGTTGCCCATTAGTAGTAGCAATAATAGCAACAGCAGTCGTATTAGGTCGCACACTAGGTAACCTATAGGATCCTATGCAACTGAGTCACCACAACCATCCTCGAAGCCCAAGATGGGCCCAATACAGCTGTTGCTCTCGCCCATGAAGTATAGGGCAAGAGAGAAGGTGCTAATCACCGAGTTCATAGTCTTAGGAGGGATTGATGTTGGACCATTTGATAACTATCATAAATTTATAAATAAAAGCATTAATATATATTAAATTAATATTTATTTTAAAAATTGATGTTTTTATTTATGTTTCATAGGAAAGAAGCTCACCAATGCAAAGAGCTTGATTTATGAGTTTAAATGAATCAAATTTGATACAAATCGAAGCTAAAATTAAGAAGAAATGAATGCTAGAGGATTTAAATATGAAAAATAAAAATTAAAAAAATATAAATTTTGGCCCGTTTGGATCGAACCAGCTTGGAAGAACTGGCCAACCAGTGAACTATAGCCCAACCACGGCTCAAGCAAGCCAGAATGCCGACCGCAGCTCAACCCATGCGCCTTCGGCCCGCATAAACTAGCCAACCCAGCTCCCCCATTTGGCAGACGTCACTATGACATCATTTTTCATGCGGTCCATGATGGACCGAAACCCAGCGTGCCACACCATGGACCCTTGATGGGTCCACCAAGAAAAAACATAGTCCAAAGGGCATTTTCATTAATTTATTTAGCATGGCGCATTCCGACTCATCGCGATCTTTATGGCATCCAGTCCACAGGGTCCATAGCATAGTAATTGCGACATTAGATGGTTCAAAAGGCTCCTAGTCAAGATCCAACAGTCAGGTGTTTTTCAATTTTGATTCGAAGAACTCTAGCTCCCCTGTTGCACCATCCAATGGCTTAAAGAGGGTGATCATGTGATCCGACGACCAGATCTCTCCCATCAGTGCGATCCAATAGCCCAAACTTGTCCAAACATATGATCTGACGGTTCCTATTTAATTCGCTATGATCTGGGTGTTAGGATTTATGGTGCTTCCAAGTCTTAGGAGGCCATAGGAGGAACAAGGGTGTTGGCTCCAAGAGACTAGAATGAGTGTGAGAAATTGTCTTAGAATGAAGGTGACATGTAGCCTTGCATGGACTCAAGATTCAAGTGTGAGGACCTTGAGGAGGACTTGGTAGGTGCTTCGGAGATCTGGGACACAAGGTGGAGCAAAGGACCAAAGCCAGAAGAAGAATCAGTCAAGACAAGAGACTGACATATAAGTGGGCTGGCTTAGAAATATACTTGAGCCAGCTGGAACTCAGATCGAGCTGACTTGGGGTGTAATCGAGTCAGCTATCTCAGGTAGACAAAAGACAGTGTTTGGGCAAGATGCAGTCGAGCTAGCTCAGCTACTGATAGAGCCAGCTCAATGGTGGCAAACAAAAGTGGATGGGATTTTCTATTTAGATCTTAAAGCCTGGTCCAATAAGATCTTAAGATGGCTAACTCATGTATGGGTCAAGTTTAGATTCAGAAGATGAGAGCATAGGAGATATGGGTGTACATAAGCTCAGTGAGTACTATCATGTATTGGATCAGCTAGGAAAATTTTTGGTCGAGCCTAATAGCTATGTCTAAATACATAGATTGTATCAGAATTTATAACGTGGATTGGAATATAGGTCTTTTCTTCCTCAATCTCTCTTCTCTCTAGAGTTGCCATCCTAAGGAGGGCACCTCCCTCAAGCCTAAGGAGGGAGGTGCCCCATCACATATCTAGATTGGTGGATCTGTGGTTTGCTGCCCTTAGAGAAAGCCAAAGATCTCCTCAGGTTCATGCTAAAGATCAAGGGAGCTTCCGCAACATGATATCAGAGCTAGGTGATGTCATGGTGATGCATCAATATTTGGTATCAGAGCTAGGCGATACCATGATTCTCCAACACGATCACGAGTTTCACACATCATGCAAATCTCCCTAATGACTGTTGACCTACAAGCTTATGTGCTTACCATAGATTGGTGTTAGATGTATACCCTAGAAGCCAGATTGGCTAAACACTTGTAATACACTTCTAAAAGCAATTTTATAATTTTGACTATAAATTAATAAAAAAATTATTTTCTATCATAGCATGTATTTAAAGTGTCTATGATACATCCTTTAAGTTAATGGTAATAACAATTCATATTTTCAAAAATTGAAAATTTAAGATATAAATTTTCATAATTAACTCATAAACTGCTCCCGACCGTAAGATCATCATGAGGATGGTGATCGATCTGAAAGATTGGTGTACGATTACTTTCTTAGGATAGATGTGTCTTGAGTCTATGATGTGGAGACACTAGAGCAAGAGTACAGATACTCATTAGAGAATGAGTGTACTGAGCATGACTACCTCGAGCAGTCATAAAAAAGTCTACCTTCTCATCGATGACTGGCTCGATGCTATAGTGGTGTGTTTGGTTCTTTGACCTGAGGTGCATTGACAATTCATCTTGAGAGTGTTATAGTTTGACTACCCCATAACTCGATCTCCTAACCATTCGAAATTCTGAGGTGTATGTTAGCTATAGCATGTTCATTGTATGAATTGGATTGCACCAATAGGGGATCTATCTATCTCAGTAGATGAAGAGTAACCCTATGATATTCATGAGATTGAGTTCTTAAGCCCATGACCATAGCAGAGTGAAGATGATAGAAAGAGTTTCTATTAAGGTTTCATATTGAACTCAAATCGAATTATTAATTCATATGATGGATGTTGGTTTTGACGAGTTTACCTTAATCCTAATCCTATTAGAGCTCAAGATAGAAGAATCCAATCACACAGGTAGCTACATCGAGAGGTTCGATTTCAGTTTTGATGGATTATCATCATATACTGTTAGGTGTCACTTATGGATTTTGGGAGCAATTAGAATGATTTTGACAATCGATCATTCTAATTGTATGAATCAAAAGAGCTTTGATCTATCGAAAGGTATTTCGATGATATCGATGATAGAGATTGCAACATATCTCATTATCATATGAAACTAAATCTAACTGGATCATACAAATAAGGATTTGGGTCTAGATATCATCAATTGAGCTAATCCAGTTTGATTGATTTAGATTAGATCCAATCAGGTTCAAGGTAATCATGCTAGCACATGATTGAGCCTAGCTTTCTCCTTCTGTAATATTTCTGATTCATCGCAATCGAGTCAAATTTGATTTGACTCATTTCTATATCTTGAATGAGTTTATTTTCATCTGACTAGAATAAGTTCAGATCAAATTAATTATAGAAATTAAATCCATTCCTAGTGCAATTAGACTAGGGTCAAAAGTTGACCTAATTGAAAGAATTGAGGATCACCTGATCAGATGCTTCTAGAAAATTTTTTAGAAATTTTTTTGATTTAATTTTTAGATATGTGATAGAACTTGAGTCATGCTATGGGTGTACTAAATTTTATGATCTATAGTAGAGTTTTGACTAAGTTTGATAGAGTTTGATTTGGATTAAACTCTTGAGAGAAGAGTCCTAGGC
The DNA here is from genome assembly GCA_006176705.1 of Cocos nucifera. Taxonomy (NCBI): domain Eukaryota; kingdom Viridiplantae; phylum Streptophyta; class Magnoliopsida; order Arecales; family Arecaceae; genus Cocos; species Cocos nucifera. The sequence continues at coordinate 197,204 of QRFJ01001603.1, forward strand.
GTAATGGACTCTTCCTTATCTACTCATGCCACCACCTTCCAGATTGAATTTTGGTGACAAAACTAGATGAGATCTAAGTTTTTACATGGAGAATAATCTCTAGAGTCTCTTTGATCAAATAATAAGTTATTTGGTCAAAGGACTCCATATGGCATTGGGTTTAAGAAACCTTTCTCACGCTAAAGAGAGGTATCGCATGAAAATTTTTTCCATGCCTAATTGCTGTCATCCTCTAATATCCCACACCCCTTCTATCCTATCTCTTCCTCTCTTCTACAAGCTTAAAAAGTTAGGCATAAATCTGAGTTGAAGGTCTAAGATTTTTGGCATAAGATTCAGGATCTACGCGACTGTATTCGTAAGACGGATGGACTGCCTTTAAAAATAGTTTTGAAGGATCTACATATCAGATTTAGATCTGATCTTTGAAAAAGAAATTTACAAGGAGAAGACGTTCAAATCTTGCCCAAGTGGATATGATAGAGGTTAGGCATGTGCATGGCTCCTTTTAGAACCTTAGAAACCAACAGGATCATTACAGGATAATCAGATTATCCAATAAGGTTCTTGAAATTAAATCTAATTTAATTTTATTTTTAATTTTTGATATTAGATCACCATGATCAAATATGAGAACTCTTATATTTTATTAGATCATAAAAATTTTTGTAGAAAAATCTACCTCAGATCTGGACGATCCTGCATGAAAAATTAGATTTTCCTTCAATTAGTATTAGAGCTGCATTAGCAGTTCTTCAGATCTTTTTTTGGATATGATTTAATTTTTATTTATGATTTGATATTAAAAAAATTTAGATATCACATCAAATATGATTAGATATAAAATTAAAAAATTAAAAATTATATAATTTAGATCTATAATGTATGAGATGCATGACTAGACTAGGAATAGAATTATTCTATGTGTAGTCTAGTATGATCATGTTATTGATTTAATTAAATATAATTTTAGATCTATTTTATTTTTATTTTTTTGATGTTATAATCATTATAACTAGATCTAAAAAAATATAAAATAAAGTTTTTAATTTTTAATTTGTTCATATGAGATATGAAAGATGCATGCTCAGACTAGTTATAGAATAGTTCTATAAAATATCTAGAATAGTTTTATTTTTGATGTGATCAAATTTAGAATTCTATTTTTTAGATTTAACATATGATATTTTAGATCTGAAAGCATGCATGGTTTATTGAGTTATGATACATGAGATGTATGTAAGACATGTATAGGTTAGATCTTTTGTATATGTGATATATGATTTAGATCTAATTAATTTTATTTTAAAAAATATATTTTTGATTAAGACATTCTTCTTAGCTGTCTGGTCATAAGAATAAAGTAGAGTTTAAAGAATCTCTTCTTTCATTCGATGGGATGTTCTTATGATGTGTAGGGATGCTGTGCATTCGTCCTTAATCAGAAATCAGAACTTATTTTCTGTAAAATTCTAGATCCTAAAATTTTAAAATTTTATTATATATTTTATTTATAAATATAAAATTTAATTAAGAATTAAGATTATAAAATTAATTAGATCTAAAAATTATGAATTTTTAGATCTAAGATATATTCATAAAATTGGGTTCGAACTTGGATAGCTTAATTAGGTTTAGCGGTTGATCAAATCGAATCAAGAGTTGGTTAGATGGGATCAAAGAAAGCTTAAATTTGACCAGCCTAATAGGATTAAATTTGGGTCAATGTCGAATCATATTGAGATGTGACTCGATCATGTCAAGACCTAATTTAGCTCTATGGTTCGAGCTTGGATTGTAGGCTAATCCGATTGATTCTGATTTGATAATTTGATGTCTAAGATAAGTCTGGCAGATACGACTGACTGATTTTTAATTGAAAGCTACTCGATTTGAATGTGTTCTTATCGAGTTAATGGCATATCCCTTTCACTGATCTTACTTATCTAGCCATTTATGTCGATCCAGTTCTGATTTGAGGTGGCTAACAATTTAAACCAACCCATGCCACTAGATTTATCATAATTGTTATAACTAATTTAAGTCAAGTTTAAAAAGACCTAAATTACATCTTTCTAAAAAAATATTAAGTCTAAGGTCTTCCACCGTTGTAGATGTGTGGGTCCTTCCTGGGATTGATTATTCTTGGCTAGATACAATGGTTCAATTACACCGAAAAGATGCAACCATGTCTATTAGGCATTGGATGCTATGGGGGAGGATGGGTTAGGCTTAATATTTTGAATACGATAAGAGATCCAATCAGAAATTCAATTCATGCAAATGGTGGGTCTAACTTAACTAAGGAGTGGAGCAATATTTTAGGCATGGTGAGCTTTATAAACTAAAGATCAAATTTGGGTGCACCATGATTGAAGAATCATTGGACAAGAGTTGTCCACTCATTGATTGATCCATCATCAATAATTGTTAAATGAGGTGATGAGCCAGTTAGTGGGATCGCACCATCCACTAGAAATCAATAATCATGAAGATTTTTGCATCTTTGCCAAGAAAGTGTAGGAATTCGAATAAATAGTGAGAGCCTAATTTATTTAAAAATAAAATTTTTAAATAAATTGATTAAGTCTAATTACAAAATCTAACTAGAAACTTTGACTCTCTACAGAAAAATGTCTGCATCTAACTCACTAGCTTATATCCTGGACACCCATAGACTGATCAGATCCAACTACAAGGATTGGCTCTGAAACTTCAAAATAGTTTAGGATTCCAAGAAGTTGACTCATGTGTTGGAATAGGATCCTTCCACTTTACCAATATATTCATCCGTTGATTAGAGAGCATCTCTTTAAAAATAGACGAATGAAGATAACAGAGCCAGGTATTACATATTGGACTCAATATCTAATGAGCTCCAGTGCCAACATGAAGATATTAAGACTAGTTGCTAAATGTTGGCTTATCCGTAAGAGTTGTTTGGTGAATAGAGTCGTGCAGCCAAATATCAAGTCACTAAAAAATTATTTAAGGCTCAGATGCATGATGAGCAATTGGTCCAAGATTATTGTCTAATGATGATCAAAAACTTAGAAGAGCTTAAGAAGCTCGATGTCAAGTTAGATCAAGACCTGCAGATTAATATAATTCTACAGTCTTTGACTGATGCATATGGGCAGTTCATCATGAACTACCATATGCATAAACTTTAAAATATCTTGGCTGAACTTATGAATATGTTGGTTACTACTGAGCTCTCTATGAAAGGTTCAAAGGGCTCAATGCTTGCTGTGGAGTAGACTGGGCTCAGTGCTTGCTGTGGAGCAGACTTCTTCCAAGAAAAAATCTTTTTAGAAGAAGAAGAAGTCCGTGAAGAAGTAGAAGATGGATGGTGGAAAGAAGAAGAAGACAGAGCCAAAGAAGAAGACCGCTGATAAGAAAAAATATTTCCATTGCAACACAGATGGTCACTGAAAGTGGAACTATCCTCTTTACCTAGCCAGCCTGGAGAACATGAAGGAGGTGGGTCCTTATGAAGGTAAGCTTGTTATGGAATCTAACCTTATGATTTTTTCTGCATCCAGTTGGATGCTTGACTCTGGTTCTAGTGCTCACTTATGCACTTCTATATAGGATCTTGAGGATAGCAAGAGGCTGAGAGATGGTGAGATGATTCTACACATCGAGAATGGAGCAAGAGTTGCTACCGTGGCCGTGGGAACCTACTCTCTTTGATTATCGTCATGATTAGATCTAGTTCTTAGAGATTATTTTTATGTGCCTGCAGCAAGTAGAAATTTGATTTCTATTTCATGTTTAGCATAAGAAGGCTATGTAATTAATTTTCTTAAGGACCATTGTAATATTTTTTATGAAAGAAATAAAATTGCAAGTAGTTTTCTTATAAATGGTCTCTATTACATATTGATGTTTCTATTTTTAATATCGAGCAAAACATAAATACCGTAGGATCAACGCAATCTAGGGATAGTCTAAGTGATAGGTATCTTTGGCACTTTAAGCTAGGTCATATAGCTGAAGACAGGGTTAACAAATTGAAGAAATTTGGGCTATTAAGTTCGTTGACTTTCGAGTTATATCCGATTTGTGAATCATGCCTTCATGGTAAAATGACCAAGCTTCCTTTTATAGAACATGAGAAAAGGGCCATAGACCTACTTGCACTAGTATATACTGATGTAAGTGGTCCATTTGATATACCGATCAGGGGCAATTATATCTACTTCATCTCCTTTACTGATGATCTATCTTGGTATGGTATGTGTATTTGATGCGACATAAGTCTGAAGCTTTTAAAAGGTTCAAAAAATTCAGACTTGAAATAGAAAAACAAACAAAAAACTTCATTAAGGTTCTTCGATTAGATCGAGGAGGCAAATACCTTAGTCGAGAATTTTTATACTATCTTAAGGACAATGGCATAGTCTCTCAATGGACTCTACCTAAAATGCTTCAACTCAACGGAATTTTAGAATGGAGAAACTGGATCCGATTAGATATGGTCCGATCCATGATGAGTTTTGCGGACCTTCCTGAGTTTCCTTGGAAACATAGTCTTATGACTGCTATATATTTATTGAATAGGATTTCCTCTAAAATCATTTCTTTCATATCGTATGAGATATGGCATGGTAAGAAATCAAGTCTGAGTCATCTTAGAATTTGGGATTGTCTGGTCCATGTTAAGAAACAACAGATGGACAAATTAGAGTCTAGGTCCTTTAGAGCTTAATTTATTGGATATCCTAAAGAGTCATTAGGATATTATTTCTATCTTTAGAAGACCATAATGTGAGTCGACACACCATTTTTCTTGAAAGGCAGTTTATTCTAGATGATGGCATCGGGAGATAGATAAGGCTCAAGGAGAAGATCTCCGATGAGCAATAAGATAATAAACCTAAGAAATCCAATCAGTTAGAGCTAACCTAGACACTACCTCCTCTATCTCATAGATCAAATAGAATTTTTCGTCCTCCTGAAAGATACTTAAGTACTATCTCAGAGGACGTAGAGAAAATATTCCTTATAGGAAATGAGGTTCATCATGATGATCCCAAAATGTATGATGAGGAGATATCAGATATCGACTCTAAGAAATTGTCAGAGGTAATGAAGTCAGAGATTGACTCAATGCATTCGAACCAAGTCTGGACCTTGGTAGATCCACCTGAAGGTATAGTATCTATTGGTTATAAATGGATCTTCAAAAGAAAGATAAGTGTCGATGAGAATGTAGAGACATTCAAAGCAAGGCTCGTAGCAAAAGATTATAGTCAACGCGAAGGCATTGACTATCAGGATACCTTCTTGTCAATAGCCATGCTTAAATCCATCCATACACTGCTTGCTGTTGCAGCCTATTTGGATTATGAAATATGGCAGATGGATGTGAAAATGATATTCTTAAATGGATATCTTGAGGAAGATATCTATATGGAATAGCTACTAAGTTTCACATCCAGTGATAATGATCACAAGGTTTGCAAGCTACAAAAGTCCATCTATAAACTTAAGCAAGTATCTCGGAGCTAGAATGCTCATTTCAATGATGTAATTAAATCATTTGGATTCATCAAAAATGAGGAGGAGCCCTATATTTTCAAAAAGGTCAGTGGGATCATAGTTGTCTTTCTCATACTGTATGTAGATGACATCCACTTAATTGAAAATGATATTTTCATGTTGACTATAGTCAAAATGTGGTTATCTAAGAAGTTCTCTATGAAAGACCTAAGAGAACCATTCTTTATTCTAGAAATTAAGGTTTATAGAGATAGATCGAATAGGATGCTAGGACTTTCACAAAAGATGTACATAGAGAAGGTGCTAAAGTGGTTTAGCATAGAAAACTAAAAAAAGGGTTTAGTATCCCTTAGACATGGCATTCATCTCTCCAAGAAGATGTATCCTAGCACACTTGAGGAGATTGAATGCATGAGCAAGATTCCTTATGCTTCGATAATAGGGAGCCTCATGTATGTCATGCTATGTACACGACCTGATATTACCCATGCTGTAAGTGTCACAAGCATGTATTAGTTGAATCTAGATGAAGAGCACTGGACTTCTATGAAATGTATCCTTAAGTACTTGAGAAGGACTAAGGATATGTTTCTAGTTTTTGGTAATGGAGAACTCCAGATCCAGGGGTATACAGACTCAGATTTTATGTCCGACATAGATGATCAAAAGTCGACATCTGAAAGTCTATTTATTTATAATGGTGGAGCTATTAGTTGGAAGAGTTCTAAGCAGATGGTGATAGTAGACTCCACCATGGAAGCAGAATACATCGCTGCGTTGAAGACTGCAAAGGAGGCATTCTGATATAACAAGTTTACCGTAGAGCTCGAAATGATGCCATCAGATATCATCCCTCTATACTGCGACAATAATAGCGCCATAGCCCTAGCTAAGGAGCCAAGGTTTTACTAGAAATTCAAGCATATCGAGCGATGATACCACCTCATCTACGATTACCTCGAAAAGGGATACGTCGAGATCAAGAGAGTCGACACTACAGACAATGCGACTGATCCATTGATAAAGCCATTGAGCCAGTAGAAGATCGAAGCCCACCTTGAGAAGATGGAACTTAGATTTATAGTCAATTGGCTTTAGGTCAAGTGGGAGTTTGTTAGATATGTGCCCTATAAGCCAGATTAGCTAAACACCTATAATACACTTATAAGGATAATTTTATAATTTTAACTATAAATTAATAAAAGAATTATTTTTTATCACATTATGTATTTAAAGTATCTATAATACATCCTTTAAGTTTATGGTAATGATAATTTATATTTTCAAAAGTTAAAAATTTAAAACATAAATTTTCATAATTAACTCATAAACTGCTCCCGATCGTAGGATCATCATGAGGATGGTGATTGATTCAGAAGATTGGTGTACGATCACTTTCTTAGGATAGATATATCTTGAGTCTATGGTGTGGAGACACTGGAGCAAGAGTACAGGTACTCATTAGAGAACGAGGACACTGAGCGTGACCACCTCGAGCAGTCATAAGAAAGTCTACCTTCTCATCGATGACTAGCTAGATGCTGTAGTGGTATGTCTAATTTTTTGACCTAAGGTGCATTGATAGTTCACCTTAAGAGTATTATAGTTTGACTACACCATAACTCGATCTCCTAGCCATTCAAAATCTTGAGGTGTATGTTAGCTATAGCATGTTCATTGTAGGAATTGGATTGCACCAATAGGAGATCTATCTACCTCGGTAAATGAGTAGCCCTATGATAATCATAAGATTGAGTCCTTAAGTCCGAGGCCATGGTAGAGTAAAAATGATAGAAAGAGTTTTTATTAGAGTTTCACATTAGACTCAAATCAAATTATTAATTCATATGATAGATGTTGGTTTTGACAAGTTCACCTTAACCCTAATCCTGTCAGAGCTCAAGATAGAAGAACCTAATCATACAAGTAGCTACACCGAGAGATTTGCTTTCAATTCTGATGGATTTTCATTATATACTGCTAGATATCACTGATGGATTTTGGAAGCAATTAGAATGATTTTGATGATCGATTATTCTAATTATATAAATCAGAAGAGTTCTGATCCATCAAAAGGTGTTTCGATGATGTTGATGATAGAAATTGCGATATATCTCATTATCATACAAAACTAAACCTAATTAAGTCACATAAATAAGGGTTTAGGTTTAGATGTCATCAATTAAGTTAATCCAATTTGATTGATTTGAATTAGATCCAATCAGGTTCAAGGTAATCATGCTAGCACACGATTGAGCCTGGATTTCTCCTTCTGTAATCTTTCTAATTCATCGCAACTAAGTCAAATTTGATTTGACTTATTCCAATATCTTGAATGGATTTATTTTTATCTGACTAAAATAAGTTCAGATCAGATTAATTGTAGAAATTAAGTCCATTCCTAGTGCAATTGGACTAGGGTCAAAAGTCGACTCAATTGAGAGAATTGAGGGTCACCTAATCAGATACTTCTAAAAAAATTTTTAGAAATTCTTTTGATTTGATTTTTAGATATGTGATAGGGCTTGAGTCATGCTATGGGTGTGCCAAATTTTGTGATTTATGATGGAGTTTGGACTAGATTTTGATAGAGTTTGATTTGGATCAAACTCTTGAGGGAAGAGTCCTAGGTGCAACAGACTCTTCCTTATCTACTCATGCTGCCACCTTCTAGATTGAATTTTGGTGACAAAACTATATGAGATCTGGGTTTTCATATGGAGAATAATCCCTATAGTCCCTTTGATCACATAATAAGTGATTTGGTCAAAGAAGGACTCCATATGGTATTGGGTTTAAGAAATCTTTCTCTTGCCAAAGAGAGGTATTGCATGAAAATTTTTTCCATGCCCAACGGCTGTCACCATCTAATATCTCACATTCCCTTTATCCTCTCTTTTCCTCTCTTCTACAAGCCTAAAAAGTTAGACATAAATCTGAGTTGAAGGTCCAAGATTTTTGGCACAAAATTCAGGATCTACGCGATGGTGTTCCTGAGATGGATGGGCTGCCTTCAAAAATAATTTTAAAGGATCTATAGATTAGATTTAGATTTGATCTTTAAACGAGAGATTTGCAAGGAGAAGATATTTAGATCCTGCCCGAGTGGATACTGGTAGAGGCTAGGCGCATGCATGGCTCCTTCCAGAATCTCAGGAACCCATAGGATCATTGCAGGGTATTCAAATTATCCAACAAAATACTTGAAATTAAATCTAATTTAATTTAATTTTTAATTTTTAATATCAGATTACCATGATCAAATCTGAAAACTCTTAGATCTGATCAAATTATAGAAATTTTTGTAGAAAAATCCACCTCAGATCTGATCAGATTTGGACGATCCTGCGGTAGAAAATTAGATTTTCCTTCAATTGAATGTGTCGACCATCGACTACTAAAAACCCATGTGGCTAGGGAGCTAAACCCTCAAGTACTTCCATGGAACTACACCTCTATTTTGTTAGTCCTCACACTGAAGACCTAGTGAGCTAACTAGTCCCTTCAAGTTGGGATGGCCCAAGTGAGGAACCAGCTTTTGTGCTGAAGATCTGATAAGCTAATCAACCTCTTTAGGTCAGGACAACCTAGGTGGAGGTACTAGCCTTGCATCAAAGACCTAGCAAGCTAGCAAACCTCTTCAAGTCGGGATGACCAAGGCGAAGGTATTGGCCCTCATGCCAAAAATCAAGCAAGCTAATGGATCTCTTTAGGTTGGAATGGCCCAGTTGGTCCTCGCACCAAAGATCTAGTGAGCTAACCAACCTCTTCAAGTCAGGACAACCTAGGTAGAGGAATCAGCCCTCATGTTGAATGTCTAGCGAGCGAACTAACCTCTTTAGGTTGGAATGATCCAAGTGGAGGTATTGGCCCTCACATAGAATATTTGGCAAGTTAAGCAATCTTTCTAGGCTAGGATGGTCTAGCTAGAGACAGTCCTATTCTACTGGCTCCCATGCCAAAGATCTAATTAGCTATCTGTCCTGATGACCTAGGTGGAAGAATTGGCCCTTGCACTGAAGACCTAATGAGCTAACCAATCTCTTTAGATTGGAACAGCTCAAGTGGAGGAACCAATCCTCCCACTAAAGACCTAGCAAGCTAACTGACCTCTTTGGTCAGGATGATCCAAGTGGAGACACACTCCCAATCTATTAGCTTCCACATTGATGACCTGGCAAGCTAACCAATCTCTTTAGGTTGGGATGGCCTAGGTGGAACATACTCCTTCCACACTAACAACCTAGTGAACCAACTGACCTCTCCAGGTCATGATAGCTCGAGTGGAGATGGCAATTTTCAAGTGATTGTAAAGTTGACTAGATTTGTCCATCAAAAGGATTTGACAAGATCAGGGTAGCTAAAGTCTAAATTGACCCACAATGTCTAGTTCCATCACTCCCATCAATAGCAATAGTGACCTGGAAGATGAACTTTGGATCCTCTAAGCCTCTAGATGCTCTTTCAAAAGAGTTCATGTCCCCTACCTCAACTAAGCATGGCTAAGAATGGGGGGCAAGATCCCTACCATCTACTAATGATGGTCTAGCACCTTGGCCTCCAAATACATGGACTTGGGTGGTGATTGGGATGCTCATGTGCAGAGCCGACCTACACTACTTGACAGACCAATATGCATTCCTTATATGCAAGTTCAAGCAAACATGAAGTGCAAAATAAAATCACTTTCATTCATTGTTGTAATCATAAAACGACCTCAGCTTAATGGCCAAACAATTTTATAAAATGAGTACAAGACTCAGACCCTAGAAGACTATAGATCAAATAGATCAGACAAAGCAACCACCGATCAACAAGCCATGCTCCCTCTCTATCATCACTTTGCCTTCATTCCAAAGCAACTTGAGATTGCCTGAACCTTCGTCAACTATAATATCTAGAAGGAGTCTAACTTTCACCTTATGTTGCACCTCTTCAGGGAGGCTGAGGAAGTCAAGGAGGTGTCCTCAATTGAGCAGTTCCCAATGAGGACTCGATAATGTCCCACTCATGCTTGGTTGAAGGCTCACACTCCATCCTTGGGCAGCCTTCCTCCCCACCTCTGCAACCAATGGTGAGCAACCTGCAACTCCCTTCCAAGCCCAGAGACCCTAAACTCTGCTTCCTCCACCCTGAGTTGGGCTCCTCTCAACTCAGCCTCTATTTCGACGACCCTCTGACAAGCATCAACAATCTTCTCTATAGCCAGCCGACTTCGTGGAAGGCTCAAGTCTATCTTGACTTTGGTTGTACTCTCCATGGCCCGTTGCAAAGCAAGCTGGAGCACCTAGAGATGGTCTGAAAGCTAGTCTGATGGCAAGGAATCTATGAAGCTGAAGGGAGAAATGGGTGGTGGAAAAAGAAGAGGGGCTTTAACCCATCAATGGGGGGAAATCCCCTTCCTTTTATAAAGAACCTAGATGGCTAGGATTTACTCATCTGGCTTGATCATCGGACACGTGGCATGCCCTTTGATCTACTGATGGTCAACTTTTCCTTGAGAAATCTCCCTAAGGCTTAGCTTTCTAGAAACCACCATTGAATTATAGCCCTCAAAAAGATAGTCCGAAGTTCAATGAAGTGCCTTCTTTGAATGGCAAGATCGAGGAAAATACCTCAAAACAATCATAGCTACTCGGAATGACATCACTCAATCACTTGTTTACAAGACCATTAAGTGGCCATGAAAACTAGCAATCCTTGATCTCAGCCATATCATAACCAAGGGCAAATGACCTAATAGCACAAAATTGGCCCAAGTGTCGACTTATAGAAACCGACCAAAAGGTCTTAACAAACAAGCTCTGCAAAGCCTACAAGCAAGTTACTAATGTTGGTCCGAGCTACAATACTTAATACCAAAATAAAGAAAAGATGGAACTCTATAGAAGTACTTTTCATTTAATTCCATGGAAAGGATTACATAAGGTCAGAAGCAGAAAAGGGAAGGTGCAAAAGAAAGCTCGCTGCACAATTGAGCCAAAAAGAAAGAAGAAACCTATTCTACTCCCCTTCTCCTTCCTTTCCTTCAGAAAAGGAACGCTCCTCTTCAATAGCAGCTAGGCCTTTGAGAATAATGCAACTTAGGTCGACAAGTGGATGCAGTTCCCTGACCATTACCCAGCACCCCTCAAAGTCCTTTTTAACGAAGTCCATGGTAGCCTTTGAAATTATCACTAGCTATTGAGCCTTCTTCTTAAATTGGAATAGCCTTCCCTTTAAGTTGAGTAGCTCTCTCTTCAGCCCTAGCAATCTATTCCTCAACTTGAGCCACCTTGTTCTTTGCCTAGGTGAATTTCTCCTTGGCCAAAGAAATTCTGCCCCCCACCTCCTTGAGTCAAGCAATCTCCTCCTCAAACTGAGCCATCTTCTCATCCAATCTCCTTCTTACCTCAAACTTTTTCTGCATCTCGGGGAGTGCAGCCTTGAAGTGGAACTTTTTCTCCAGCATAAGATGAGCTTGCTCCTTGGCATTCTCCCTAGATTCCTAGGCAATCACTATTGAGGAAAACATCTCAAGATTTGGTCCACAATAAGCTTAGAACGAGGTTCAGGATGATGAACGGAGTCCAACGAGCCCAATAGCAGTCCAAATAGAGTCTAGATAGAAGATATGCATGAAAGAAGAATCAAGCGAGGCAGCACAATCCTCAGGCCCATCAAAGGGACCCATAGGAAGTGCCGATCGGCAATGGTGTGGCCCAGGTCGACAGCGTGTGGTGGCGCTCGGCCAGCCGCACGCTGGGCTGCCCTAGGTGCGTGAGTGTGCATGCGAGCATGAGCCATGCAGGCACCCAACCCATGCAGTCCATCGTAGACTGCTAGTGCACAATAGCTTGCATGGACCCATCTACCATTTTTTCTACTATTTCATTTGGTACATGGCACTATTTCATGGATCGATCGCCATCCAATGACTCAGAGAGGAGCTAATTGCAATCGGATGGCTGGGGCTTGATTAGGCTTGATGAACTGCCATTTTGCATAATCTAATGGCTAGGAGAGCTCCTGATCATGATCGAACAGATTAGAGATAATCGAAGCCTGATCTGGACACTACGTGCATGATTCGATGGTCCAGAAGGAAGCCGATTATGATTGAATGGCTAGAAATTGATCTCGGATATGTTTGGGATTGGATTTTCTACTAAAATACTATTTTTAGATTTTTGAAGTCTATATAACTCCGATTGATAAATCATTTATTGCATCGAAGAGTTGGTGTGTCCTAAAGGTACTGAGAGACTTCTTGAGAGATTTCAGAGAGCTTTTATAAGAATTTTGAAACTTCTTATTGAGAGACTCTTATACAAAGATTGAGTGATAAATTTTTTTTATATTTACTTAATTTTCTCTCTCATAGTGAAGTTTGCACATCTCATAAAGGTAGATCTTAGTCTAATCTACATACTTGATTGTAAGCTATGTCTTATTTTTTATTCTTCTTTCTTTCTCTTGTGGTATCTATACGTAATTAAGCGCAACACAAGTAGTATCAAGAAGATCCTAAGGTTATGATGTCCTAACTAGACTCCCACAATAATCGATATCAGAATGAGTTGATATCCTAATAATTGATATCAGAGTCAGATGATACTAGTGCACATGATTGCTCAGATCATGATGGTGTTGATCAAGATCAGAGAAGATGGAGAAGATAAGCTTAATCAAGATAGAGATCGATCAATTTGATGGGAAGAGCATTTTTTCTTTGTGGCAAACGAGGGTGAAAGACATATTCATCCAACATGGATTGATCAACGCTTTCTTGAATGAAAAGAAGCTAGACACCATAGATGAGAGGACCTGGGACTAGCTATAGATGTAGATAGTAAGTACTACCTGCATGTACCTGATGGATGAGGTAGTGATCCATGCACTTAGCGAGACTTTCTCGATGGTGCTATGATCGAAGCTTGAGGAGTTGTACATAGCGAAGTCTCTCACCAACATCCTCTTCTTTTTGAGGCAATTTTACCAATTACAGATGATCGAGGGATAGAGCGTGTAGGAGCATCTTGATCACTTTCAAAAGATTCTTACCAATCTTCTCAATATAGATGAGAAGATTGAAGAGAAAATCAGGATGTTGGTCTTGCTAGCAATGCTTCCTCTTCATATGAGTCCTTAGTGACTACTCTTCTAGTGGAGAAGAGTATCATTAAGATGGATGAGATCACTACGATGATTCTTCAGAATGTGGTTCTTAGGAGGAAGAATCCAACTTCGAGCTCAAATGGCGGTAGCTCAGCTTTGGCAATTTTTGAAGAAGCAGGTGGCAGCAAATTGAGCGGTAGAGGATTGTGAGGAGGATGATCCAGATCCAAGATGAGGGACCCTAACAAGATTAGATGCTATCTATGCGACAAGTTAGGGCATCATGTCAGAGATTGCCAATAGCTCAAGGATCAGACGAGGGCTACTATAGTGATAGCCAGTAGCGAGTCAGAGAATGATGTCTTGGTGATATCTGATGAGGTATCTACTTCTTTCTAGGAGTGAATTTTAGATTATGTATGCATATATTATGTTTGTTGTAGAGAAGAGCAGTTTGACTTTCTAGAGAGTAATGAGGGCACTATTCATTTGCTAGATGAATCAAGTTGTGCGATCGAAGGCATTGAGATGGTCAGCTAGAGGACACATGATGGTGTAGTGAAGAGATTGGGGGATGTCTGATGCATACTCAATTTCAAGTTGAATCTTATCTCACTGAGCAGGTGGGTAGTTGATGATGGAATCCTAAAGGTCATGCACAGCGATAGGATGATATTGAAGAAAAAGAAGAAGATGAAAGGATATTATTATCAGATAGGGAGCCTAGTGCGAGGTGGAGCTTTAGGAGTCAGAGAGAGCCCGGTATGAGGTGGAGCTCCAAGTGAAGGTAGATCGGGCACAAGATAGGAGACTCAGGATGTAGGGGTGAGATAGATCATAGGCTCTCAAAAATAAGTGGATGTCAAACATTGAGTTGAGGTGAAGATTGTTGAGAAAAATATCTCGAGATTCAATCCATAATAAGACTAGAACAAGGACCAGGATGATGAATGGAGTCCAACGAGCCTAATAATAGCCTAAATGGAGTTCAAACGGAGAAGATACGTGTGAAAGAAGGATCAAGCAAGGCAGCATAGCCCTCGAGCCCATCGAAGGGGCCCATAAGTGGCACGGCCTAGGTTTGCAACATGCGGCAGCACTGGGCCAACCGCATGCTGGGCTAGCCTAGGCATGCGAGCACGCAGGGGCTGTACAGGTGCCTAACCCACACGATCCATCATGGACCATCGGTGCACAGGAGCCCACATGGATCCGTCTGCCATTTTCCCTGCTATTTCATGCAGTCCACGGCATTATTTCATGGACTGATCATGATCTGATGGCTCAGAGAGAAGCTGGTCATGATTGGATAGCTTAGGCTTGATGAACTACAATTTTGCACGATCCGACGGCTAGAATAGATCTCGATCATGATCGGATAGATCAAAGGCAATCTAAGCTTGATCTGGACATTGGATGTACGATTCGACAACCCAAGAGGGAGTCAGTCATGATCGAATGACAAGAAATTTATCTCAGATGTGTTTAGGACTAGATCTCCTACTGAAACACTATTTTTGGATTTCTAGAGTCTATATAACTCCAATTAATAAACCGTTTATTGCATCAGAGAGCTAGTGACATCCTAGAGGTGCTGAGAGACTTCTTGAGTGATTTCAAAGAGTTTTTATAAAGATTTTAAAACTTCTCATTAAGAGACTCTTGTATAAGGGTTAAGTGATAAGTTTCTCTTGTATTTATTTAAATTTCTTTCTCTTATAGTAAAGTTTGCATGCCTTATGGTGGTAGACCTTAGTCTAATCTACATACTTAATTATAAGCTATCTCTTATTTTTTATTCTTCTTTTTTCTCTTATGGTATCTAAAGGAAAATCCTATTTTCCGACATAGGATCGTTCAGATCTAATTAGATCTAAAGAAATATTTCAAAAATTTTTCTTCTAAGATCGTAATCAAATCTGCGACATCTCGAATCTAATCCTTTAAGATCTGATATTAAAATTAAATCTAATTAATTTCATACCTTGTATTTGGATAATCAAATTATCCTATGATGATCCTGATCTATTCTGAGATTCTGGAAGGAGCCACGCATGCGCCTGGCCTCTACCAGTATCCACTTAGGCAGGATCTAGACATCTTCTCCTCATGAATATTTTTTTCAAATATCAGATCTAAATCTGATCTGAAAGTCCTTCAAAAGAATTTTTGAAAGCAGTGTGTCCATCTCACGAACACCATCGCCTAGATGCTGAACTCTTCATAAATTTGATTGGATTTTCTTCTCAAATTTATTTTCAACCTTTGGCACTTAGAAGAAGGAGAGAAAGAGGATTAGAGAGGGCATGGAAGATAGAAGAGGCAATAGCCTTTGGGTATGAAAAATTATTTCTTTCGTGAAGAGCCTTGATGCAAGGGTTCTTATACAAAAGTATAGCGTCAAGTTAGAATCCCTCTTTGACCAAAATCCTCATTTATTTGACCATTGAGACTTCTGGACTTGATCTCCATTAAAATACCTAGATTCTAGCTGATTTTGATGCCAAAAATCAATCTAGAAGGTGGTAGCATGAGTAGATAAGGAAGAATCCACTGCACCAAGGGCTCTTCTCTCGAGAGTTTGATCCAAATCAAACTCTATCATAACTCAATCTAGACACCTCCAAAAATCACAAAATTTGGTACACCCAATGTATGACTCGTTTCTATCACATATCTAAAAATTAGATCAAAAAAATTTCTAGAGAATTTTCTAGAAGCCTCTGATTAGGTGACCTTCAATTCTCTCAATTAGGTTAACTTTTGACCCTAGTCCAATTTAAATATGAATGGATTTAATTTCTATAATTAATCTGACCTAGACTTATTTCAGTCAAATGAAAATAAATTCATTCAAAATACAAAAATGAGTCAAATCAAATTTGACTCAGTTGCGATGAATAAAAAAGATTACAGAAGGAGAAAGTCAGGCTCAATCGTATGCTAGCACGATTACCTTGAACCTGATTGGACCTAATCCAAATCAATCAAATTGGGTTAGCTTAATTGATGATATCTAGATCCAAACTCTTATTTATGTGATCCAGTTAGATTCAATTTTGTATGGTAATGAGATATGTCACGATCTCCATTATCAATATCATTGAAACATCTTTCGATAGACCAAAACTTTTCTTATTCATACAATTAGAATGATTGATCATCAAAATCATTCTAATTGCTCCCAAAATCTACTAGTAATACCTAGCAGTATATGGTGGCAACCCATCATAATTGAAAATGAACCTCTCGGTGCAGTTACCTATGTGATTGGGTTCTTCTATCTTAAGCTCCGACTGGATTAGTGTTAAGGTGAACTCGTTAAACCCAATATCAGTCATATGAATTAATCATTCGATTCGATTTCAATGTAAAATTCTAATAGAAACTCTTTCTATCATCTTCACTCTATCATGGCCATAGACCTAAGGAC
Source organism: Cocos nucifera (assembly GCA_006176705.1). Taxonomy (NCBI): domain Eukaryota; kingdom Viridiplantae; phylum Streptophyta; class Magnoliopsida; order Arecales; family Arecaceae; genus Cocos; species Cocos nucifera. The sequence goes on from QRFJ01001603.1 coordinate 214,242, forward strand.
TCAATCTCATGATTATCATTGGACTACTCCTCATCTACCGAGGTAGATAGATTTCTTATTGGTGCAATCCAATTCCTACAATGAACATGCTATAGCCAACATACACCTCAGGATTTTGAATGGCTAGAAGATCGAGTTATGGTGTAGTCAAACTATAACACCCTCAATGTGAACTGTTGATGCACCTTAGGTCAAAGAACCAGACACACTTACTGCAGCATCGAGCTGATCATCGACTTGAAAGTAGACTTTCTTATAACTGCTCGAGGTGGTCACGCTTAGTGCCCTCGTTCTCTAATGAATACCTATACTCTCGCTCTGATATCTCCACACCATAAATTCAAGATACATCTATCCTAAGAAAGTGATCATATACTAACCTTCCGAATCGATCACTATCCTCGTGATGATCCTACGGTCGAAAGCAATTTATGAGTTAATTATGAAAATTTATGTCTTAAATTTTTAACTCTTGAAAATATGAATTATCATTATCATTATCTCAAAGGATGTATCACAGACACTTTAAATACATACTATGATAGAAAATATTTTTTTTATTAATTTATAGTCAAAATTATTAAATTATTCTTAGAAGTGTATTACAAGTGTCGGCCAATCTGGCTTCTAGGGCACACATCTAATAAACTCCCACTTGACCTAAAGGCAAATAGCTACAAATCTAAATCCCATCTTCTCAAAGTAGGCTTCGATCTTCTGCTGGCTCAATGGCTTTGTGAGCAGGTCAGCCACATTATCTGTAGTGTCGATTCTCTTGACCTTAACGTAATCTTTCTCAAGGTAATCATGGATGAGGTGATATCGCCACTCGATGTGCTTGGATTTTTGGTGAGACCTCGACTCCGTAGCTAGGACTATGGTGCCATTGTTATCACAATACAGAAGGATGATATTTGATGGCATCACTCCGAGCTCTGTGGCAAACTTCTTGTACCAGAATGCCTTCTTTATAGCTTCTGATGCAGCGATGTACTCTGCTTCTATGGTGAAATCTACTATCACAGTCTGCTTGAAACTCTTCTAGCTGACAGCACTACCATTGCACACAAACAGACTTCCAAACGTCGACTTTCGATCATCTATATCGGACATAAAATCCAAGTCTATATACCTCTGGATCTGGAGTTCTCCATTACCAATGACTAGAAACATATCCTTAGTCCTTCTCAAGTACTTAAGGATACATTTCATAGAAGTCCAGTGCTCTTCACCTAGAGTTGACTGATATCTGCTCGTGACACATAGCATGGGCAATATTAGATCACGTACACAGCATGGCGTACATGAGGCTTCTTATTGCTGAAGTATAAGAGATCTTGCTCATGCGTTCAATCTCCTCAGATGTGTTAGGATACATCTTCTTGGAGAGATGAATACCATGTCTGAAGGGTATTAAACCTCTCTTGGAGTTTTTCATGCTAAACCTCTTCAGTACCTCATCTATGTACATCTTCTATGAGAGACCCAGCATCCTGTTTGGTCTATCTCTATAGACCTTAATTTCTAAAATAAAGGATGCCTCTCCTAAATCCTTCATGGAGAATTCTTTAAACAACCATATTTTGACTGTGATCAATATGAGAATATCATTCCCAATAAGAAGGATGTCATCCACGTATAGTATGAAAAAGATAATAGCGCTCCTACTGACCTTTTTGAAAATACATGGCTCCTTATCATTCTTGATGAATCCAAACGATTTGATTACATCATTAAAATGAGCATTCCAACTTTGAGATACTTGCTTAAGTCCATATATGGATCTTTGTAGCTTGTATACCTTATGATCATTATCACTGGATGTGAAACCTAACGGTTGTTCAACATAAATGTCTTCCTCAAGATATCCATTTAAAAACATCATTTTCACATCCATCTACTATATTTCATAATCGAAATAGACTGCAACAGCAAGCAATATATGGATGGATTTGAGCATGGCTACTAAAAAAAAAGTATCTTGATAGTCAATGTCTTTGCACTGACTATATCATTTCGCTACAAGCCTTGCTTTGAATGTCTCAACATTTCCATCGACATCTATCTTTCTTTTGAAGATCTATTTACACCCAATAAGTACTATACCTTCAGGCAGATTTGCTAAGATCCAGACTTGGTTCGAGCGCATTGAGTCAATCTCTGACTTCATTGCCTCTAACCATTTTTTGGGGTCAATATCTGATATCGCCTCATCATAGATTTTGAGATCGTTACCATGAACCCCATTTTTTGTGAGGAATATTTTCTCTACGTCCTCTGAAATAGTACCTATGTACCTTTCAGGGGGACGAAAAATCATTTCTGATCTACGAGGTGGATGAGGTAGTGATTGGACTGGCTCAATCTGATTGGATTCCATAGGTTCCTTGGCTCGTGGCTCTTGGAAGACTTTCTTCTCAAGCCTAATCTATCTTTCGATGCCACCATCTTGAATAAACTATTTTTCAAGAAAGATAGCATGTTGACTCACAATCACATTATGATCTTCCAAAAGATAGAAAAAAAATTCTAGTGACTCTTTAGGATATCCAATAAATTAAGCTCTAAAGGACCTAGACTCTAATTTATCCACCTGTTATCTCTTGACATTGGTCGGACAACCCCAAATTCTAAGATGACTCAGACTTGGTTTCTTACCATGACATATCTCATACGGTATGGTAGGAATGGTTTTAGATGAAATCCTATTTAGTAGATATATAGCGGTCAACAGACTATGTCCCTAAAGAAACTCAGGAAGGTCCATGAAGCTCATCATGGATCGAACCATATCTAATAGGATTCGATTTCTCCATTTCGAAATCTGGTTGAGTTGAGGCATTCTAGGTGGAGTCCATTATGAGACTATGCCATTGTCCTTAAGATAATCTAGGAATTTCTGACTAAGATATTCGCCTCCTCGATCTGATCAAAGAATCTTATGGGTTTTTCTATTTATTTTTCTATTTTGAATATGAATTTCTTGAACTTATCAAAAGCTTCAGACTTGTGTCGCATCAAATACATATAGCCATACCAAGATAAATTATCGGTAAAGATGATGAAGTAGATGTAATTGCCCCTGGTTGGCACATCAAATGGGCCACATACATCAGTATGTACTAGGGCAAGTAGGTCTGTGGCCCTTTCCCCATGTCCCACAAAAGGAAGCTTGGTCATTTTGCCATGAATGCATGATTCATAAATCGGATATGACTCGAAAGTCAACGGACTCAATAGCCCGGATTTCTTCAATTTGTTAACCCTATTTTCAGCTATATGACCTAGCCTAAGGTGCCAAAGATACCTATCATTTAGACTATCCCTAGGTCGCTTTGATCCTATGGCATTTACGTTTTGCTCAATATTAAAAATAGAAATATCAATATGTAACTGATAGAGATCATTTATAAGAAAATTACTTACAATTTTTTTTTATAAAGAATATTGTAATGGTTCTTAAGAAAACTAATTACATAGCCTTTCTGTGCTAAATATGAAATAAAAATCAAATTTTTGCTTACTGCAGGCACATAAAAATAGCCACTAAATACTAAGTCTAATCCTGATGGTAATCACAGCGGATAGGTTTCCATGGCTATAGCAACAACTCTTGCTCCATTCTCGATGCGTAGGATCATCTCACCATCCCTCAGCCTCCTGCTATCCTCAAGACCCTACATAGAAGTGCACAAGTGAGCACTAGAACTAGAGTCAAGCATCCAACTGGATGCAAAAGAAATAGTAAGATTAGATTCTATAATGAGTATACCTCTAGAAGGACCTACCTCCTTCTTGTTCTTTAGGCTGGCTAGGTACAAAGGATAGTTTCGCTTCCAATGGCCGTTAGTATTGCAATGAAAATATTTTTCTTTGTCAGCGATCTTCTTCTTTGGCTCTACCTTTTTCTTCTTTCCGCCATCCATCTTCTACTTCTTTACGGACTTCTTCTTCTTTTCAAAAGACTTTCTCTTGAAAGAAGTCTGCTCCACAGTAAGTACTGAGCCTTTAGAACCTTTCATAGAAAGCTCAGCAGTAACCAGCATATTCATGAGCTCAGCTAAGGTATTCTGAAGTTTATGCATATGGTATTTCATAATGAACTGTTCATAGGCATCAATCAAGGACTATAGAATTATATCAATTTGCAGATCTTGATCTAACTTGACATCGAGCTTCATAAACTCTTCTAAGTCATTAATCATCATCAGACAATGATCTTGGACCGACTGTCCATCATGCATCTGAGTCTTAAACAATCTTTTAATGACTTGATATTTAGCTGCGTGACTCTATTCACCAAACAACTCTTACAGGTGAGCCAACATTTGATGGCTAGTCTTAATGTCTTCATATTGGCGCTGGAGCTCATCAGACATCGAGCCCAACATGTAGTACCTGACTTTATTATCTTCATCTATCCACTTCTTAAGAGATGCTCTCTAATCAACGGACGGACGGATTAGTAAGGTGGGAGGATCCTGTTCTAACACATGAGTCAACTTCTCAAAATTCAAAATAATTTTGAAGTTTCAGAGCTAATTCTTATAGTTAGATCCGGTCAGTCTATGGGTGTCCAGGATATAGGCTAGTGGGTTGGACACAGACATCTTTCTATAGAGAGTCAAAGTTTCTAGTTAGATTTTATAATAAAACTTAACCAATTTATTTAGGAATTTTATTTTTAAACAAATTAGACTCTCACTATTTACTCGAATTCCTACACTTCCTTGGTAGAGATGCGAAAATCTCCACGATCATTGATTTCTAGTAGATGGTGCGGTCCCACCAACTGGCTCATCATCTCACCTAACAGTTATTGATATTGGGTCAATCGATGAGTGGACAACTCTTGTCCAATGATTCTCTAATCATGGTACACCCAAATCTGATCTCTAATTCATGAAGTTCACCATGCTTGGAATATTGCTCCACTTCTTAGTTAAGTCAGACCCACCATTTGCATGAATTAGATTCTTGATTGGATCTCTCACCATATCTGAAATATTGAGTCCAACCCATCCTCCAATCCATAGAATCCAATGCCTAATAGACATGGTTGCATCTTTTCGGTGCAACTAAACCACTATATCCAGCCGAAAATAATCAACCTCGGAAAGGACCTGCACATCTACAATGGTGGAAGATCTTAGACTTAATATTTTCTTAGGAAAATTTAATTTAGATCTCTTTAAGCTTGACTTGAGTTACTCATAACAATTATGACTAACCTAGTGGTATGGATTTGCTCAAATTGTTAGCCACCTCAAATCAGAATGGGATCGACACAAATAGCCCGATAAGTGAGACCGATGGAAGGAAAATGCCATTAACTCGATAAGAACGTATTTAGGTCGAGTAGCTCTCGATTAAAAACTAGTCGATCATATCTATCAGACTTATCTCAGATACCAAATTATCAAATCAGAACCAATTAGGTTAGCCTACAATCCAGGCTCGAACCATGGAGCCAAATCAGATCTTGACTTGATTAAGTCACATCTCAATGTGATTCGATCTTGATCCAGACTTAATCCTATTAGGCTGGTCAAATCTAAGCTTTCTTTGATCTCATCTAACCAAATCTTGATTCGATTTGATCAACTACTAGACCTAATTAAGCTACTCAAGCCCGAATCCAATTTTATGAATATGTTTTAGATCTAAAAATTTATAATTTTTAGATCTAATTAATTTTATAATCTTAATTCTTAATTAAGTTTTAAGTTCATGAATAAAATATGTAATAAAAATTCTAGAGTTTTGCAGAAAAATAAGTTTTGATTTCTGATTAAGGATGAATGCGCAGCATCCCTCCACGCCATAAGAACACCCCATCGAATGAAAGGAGAGGGCCTTTAAATACTACTTTGTTCCTATAACTGGATGGCCATGGAAAACTCTTTAATCAAAAATATAATTTTTTACTACAAAACTAGTTAGATCATATATCACATATAAAAAGATCTAACTAATACATGTCTTGCATACATCTCATATATTATCAATATGCATACTTTTAAATCTGAAATATCACATATTAAATCTAAAAAATAAAATTTTAAATTTAATCATATCAAAATTAAAACTATTCTAGATATCTTATAGAACTATTCTATAAATAGTCTAAGCATGCATCTTTCATATCTCATATGAAATAAAATAAAAATTAAAAATTCTATTTTCTATTTTTTAAATCTGGTTACAATAATTATAACATCAAAAAAATAAAAATTAAATAGATTTAAAATTATATTTAATCAAATTAAATATATGATCATACTAGACTATACATAAAACTATTCTATACCTAGTCTAGTCATGCATCTCATACATATTAGATCTAAATGATTTAATTTTTTAATTTTTTGATTTTAGATCTAATCATATCTGATGTGATATCTAAAATTTTTTAATATTAAATCATAAATAAATATAAAATTAGATCTAAAGTAGATCTGAAGAACTGCTAATGCAGCTCTGATACCAGTTGAAGGAAAATCCTATTTTCTAGCATAGGATAGTTTAGATCTGATTAGAACTGAAGGAATATTTTAAAAATTTTTCTTCTAAGATCATAATCAAATCTGAGACATCTCAGATCTGATCTTTTAAGATATGATATTAATATTAAAAATCAAATTAAATCTAATTAATTTCATACCTTGTATTTTAGGTAATCAAATTATCCTGTGATGATCCTGATCTGTCCTAAGGTTCTGGAAGGAGCCACGCACGCGCCTGACCTCTATCGATATACACTTAGATAAGTTCTAGACATCTTCTGCTCATGAATCTTTTTTCTAAATATCAGATCTGAATCTGATCTAAAAGTTCTTCAAAAGAATTTTTGAAAGCAGCGTGTCCGTCTCACGAACATCATCGCGTAGATGCTGAACTCTTCACCAATTTGATTGGATCTTCTTCTCAGATTTATTTTCAACTTTTAGCACTTAAAAGAAGGGGAGAGAGAGGATCAGAGAGGGCATAGAAGATGGAAGGGGTGATAGTCTTTGGGTATGAAAAATTATTTCTTTCGTGAAGAGCCTTGGCGTAAGGGTTCTTATACAAAAGCATAGCACCAAGTTAGAATCCCTCTTTGACCAAAATCCTCATTTATTCAACCATTGGGACCCTTGGACCTGATCTCCATGAAAATCCCTAGATCTCATCTAGTTTTGATGCCAAAAATCAATTTGGAAGGTGGTGGCATGAGTAGATAAGGAAGAGTCCACTGCACCTAGGACTCTTCCCTCAAGAGTTTGATCCAAATTAAACTATATCATAACTCAGTGTACACACCTCTAAAAATCACAAAATTTGGTACACTCAATATATGACTCGTGCCTATCATATTCAAAAAGATTTTCAAAAAATTTTTTAGAAGCCTCTGATCAAGTGACCCTCAATTCTCTCAATTAGGTCAACTTTTGACAACCCTAGTCCAATTTAACTATGAATGGATTTAATTTCTATAATTAATCTAATCTGAACTTAATTTAGTTAGATAAAAATAAATCCATTCAAAATATAAGAATGAGTTAAATCAAACTTAACTCAGTTGCGATGAATCAGAAAGATTACAGAAGGAGAAAATCAGGCTCAATCGTGTGTTAGCATGATTACCTTGAACCTAATTGGATCTAATCCAAATCAATCAAATTGGGTTAGCTCAATTGATGACATCCAAACCCAAATTCTTATTTGTGTGATCCAATTAGATTCAATTCTATATGGTAATGAGATATGTCATAATTTTCATCATCGATATCATCAAAACATCTTTCGATGGACCAAAACTTTTTTGATTCATACAATTAGAATGATTGATCATCAAAATTATTCTAATTGCTCTCAAAATCTACCAGTGATATCTAGTAGTATATGGTGGCAATCCATTAGAACTAAAAATGAACCTCTCAGTGCAGTTATCTGTGTGATTGGATTCTTCTATTTTGAGCTCCGATTGGATTAGGATTAAGGTGAACTCATCAAACCCAATATCAGTCATATGAATTAATCATTTGATTCGAGTTCAATATAAAATCCTAATAGAAACTCTTTCTATCATCTTCACTCTGCCATGGCCATGGGCTTAAGGACTCAATCTCATGATTATCATAGGGCTACTCCTCATCTACCGAGGTAGATAGATACCTTATTGGTGCAATCTAATTCCTACAATGAACATGCTATAACCAACATACATCTCAAGATTTCGAATGGCTAGAAGATCGAGTTATGGTGTAGTCAAACTATAACATCCTCAAGATGAACTGTCGATGCACCTCATGTCAAAGAACCAGACACACCTAATGCAACATCGAGCCAATCATCGATGAAAAGATAGACTTCCTTATGACTGCTCGAGGTGGTCATGCTCCATGCCCTCATTCTCTAATGAGTACCTATACTCTCGCTCTAGTGTCTCCACATCATATATTCAAGACACATCTATCCTAAGAAAGTGATCGTACACCAACTTTTTGGATCGATCATCATCCTCATGATGATCCTACAGTCGGAAGTAGTTTATGAGTTAATTATGAAAATTCATATCTTAAATTTTTAACTCTTGAAAATATAAATTATCATTATCATTAACTCAAAGAATGTATCACAGATACTTTAAATACACACTATGATAAAAAATAATTTATTTATTAATTTATAGTTAAAATTATAAAATTATCCTTAGAAGTATATTACAAGTGTCAGCCAATCTGGCTTCTAGGGCACACATCTAACAGTATCTGCATGTGATTGAGTGCAATGCAAGTAGTATCAAGAAGGTCCCAAGCATGATATTTTATACTGGCTTGAATTGGCCGATACACCCCATACCGTACTATATTGGCAGAAAATCAGAATGGTTTAGGCCAATTTTTTAGAAAATGGTTCGAACCGGACTAAATCGATCAGTACAGTATGGTACATATCGGTATTCGGGTGGTTTGGTTCAGTATGGGATGGTATAGTACTAGTATGGGATGGTATGACATCGATACCTTATGTGGCTACAAGCGACTAGCAAGGCCTTAAATCCATGAGATTCAGATGTGGTGATCTATTACCCACGCTTAGGTAATGAGTTTTGAACTCATCCTCTTCATCGATTAGATCTACCATGTTTGATATGATCATGCATGTAGATTTTTATTTTTAGATTTTACATATACAATATATCATGTTGTAGATCCTCAGTAGGTGTTTCAGATCTTATCTTAAGCATGATGATTAAATTAAAATATTTAATCTTATGTTTTTCACTAAAAAAATTTAAAAATCATGCTTAAAATGCCTACCAATTTTCTCCAATGGTATCAAAGCCTAGGTTTGTTATAACTTGACATATATGCATGTATGGATCAGATTTTTACTATTTAGATTATATCTAAATAGTTTCCTATGTTAAAATTTGATTTTGATCAATCTCATATGTGATATGATTAGATTAGATAATATTTTTAAGTAGCGTAGTAGTCAAATTGGGCGGATCACCATGGCCGTCTGGTCATAGAAGAAAAGCAAGGTTTCATGGCCCTCTCCTTCCATTCGATTGGGTTCTTCTATGGCATATAGGGGTGTCGCTATGATTATTACTCATGAAGATGAAAGCAAAAGGAAGAACTTACTTTTCTACAAAATCCTAGATCTTGAAATCCTAGGATTATTGTATGTGATACAAGTTGTATGAAAAGAAGTAACATCTAATCTTAATGATTAAAATTATTTTAATCATGGAAGAATAAAATCTAGAATCATAAAAGGTTTGGATTAGATCTAAAATTATGTTTATGACTGATTTTATTTGGGTTTATGCAGAATTTTTCAGATCTGAAACATGGCAAAAGTTGCTAGCCAGCCTGCTGAGCTGACTCAATTTTTATGGAGTTGACTTAGTCCAGGGGTGAGCCCACTCGAATTTCAGACCAAAAATTTATGCATAAAATTTGATGTAAAATGTTTACAAAATTGAAATTATTTCAAATCTAAACCTAAACCTCTGTTGATCATACACTTAATTGGAAATTAAGGGTTGAATCATTTAGATCTAGAATTATGAATTAAGATCTAATGACATTTACATAAAACATGGGTCCATGGGATAGCTCGATCAGGTCCTCTTAATTGGGTTAGACCTAAGGTTAGAATCAAATGGACTAATTAGAGAAATTGATCAAGTCTAACCAAGAGATGAATTAGATTAATCTCTTCTCTAGATCAATTCACAATAGTTGGGTTGATCAAGTCCATAGTTCTGATTTTAATAAATGGACCTTGATTGTGGCTCAGTGGTTAAGCCTGAGTCATTAGATGGATCAAATCAAAACTAATTAACTAGTTGGTGTCTAAGATAAGTTTGATAGTTTAACCAGTGATTTTTAATTAGGAGCTACTCACATAGATTCGGTCTATGGCAAGTTAATGGCATATCCCTTCTACCAATCACACTTATCTAGCTGATTTGGTGGATTAGTTTTTGATTAGATCACTTGGTGATTCGGGCTGATCCATGTCATTAAGGTAAATTAATATGACTTATTTAGATGCCCCTAGATCGGCTTATCTCTGCTCTTCTTTAATCTGACTTGGTAAAGTCAATGGAAAGATTTAGATTAGCTGGTCAATCTCTTCTCTTTTTCTAAAATGTATTAACCAAATTCTCTAAATTATTAGATCTCTAAAATGAAGATGCTATGGGGATAACATGTTCATAACCTTCCATTAAGGTAGATGGTAATGGGTCCAATAATCTAGGTAACATTGGAGGCACCTTATGCCTAGTGTTCATTTAGATATTAGAATTATCATTCATTAGATGATGACTCTATTTGGGCTAGCTAATGAATGGTGGGTTAGCTAGAGCTTTCCTCAGGCTTAATCATTGGCCAGTTAGATCGAGTAGGTTCATGTTAATGATTGAACCTAATCAAGACTTTTAGTGAAGACCCTCTCCTACTGAAATGTACCTAGAGCAAAGTAATTACTAGAAGTTGTTTGGAGAAATAATTGGTTAAGAATCTATCCATAGATACACATAGATTAGCCAGAGCTTTCCTTAGGCCCGTATGCAGTCTGTGTAGATTCTAGTACCCACTAAAAAATTAAAGTAATTCTTTGAATTGGAGGTAGAGGCTATCATTTTGTATAAAATAGAGGGAGAACCTTTAGACTAAAGTCCATGTCTTTAAGCTTAATCAATTCATATACTAATTAGGCTTTTGGTTTTCCTTTTATGAAGTTATGGCCACCTCGTTAATGCTCCAATCACTGTTAGATAATGATAAACTTGTTGGATCCAATTTTGATAGCTGGTATCGAAAGTTGAAAATGATTCTAGAAAATAAAAGGATTCTGTATGTATTAGATGTATGTCCTAAAAGCCAGATTGATCGATACTTGTTAAATACTTTTTAGAGATATTTTCATAATTTTGATTTAAAATAAATTAAAAAATTATTTATTCTATCACATTGTGTATAAGGTGTCTATGATACATCCATTGAGTTAATAGGCATGATAACACATATTCTCAAGAGTTAAGAAATTAAGGCATGAGTTATCATAATTAACTCATAAACTGCTTTCGATCGTAGGATCATCACGAGGATGGTAATCGATCTGAAAGATTGGTGTATGATCGATTTCTTAGGATAGATGAGTCTTGATTCTACAGTGCGGGGACACCAGAGCGAGAGTATAGGTACTTGTTGAGAATAAGGGTACTGAGTGTGACCACCTCGAGCAGTCATAAGGAAGCCTATCTTCTCATCGATGACTAGCTCGATGCTGCAACATGTATCTAGTTCTTTGATCTAAGGTGCATCGATAGTTCACCTTGAGGGTGTTATAGTTTGACTACACCATAACTTAGTCTCCTAGCCATTCAGAATTCCAAGGTGTATGTTGGCTATAGCATATTTATTGTAGGAATTGGATCACACAAAGATGGGATCTATCAACCTCAATAAAGGAGGAGTGGTCCTATGATGATCATGAGATCGAGTCCTAAAATCTATGGCCATGATAGTGTAAAATAAAAGAAAGAAGTTTCTAGTAGTAATACACATCTGACTCAAATCGAATGATTCATTCATATGATAGGTGTTGGGTTTGACGAGTTTACCTTAACCTTAATTCCGTCGGAACTCATGATAGAAGAACCCAATCATACAGGTAGCTACATCGAGAGGTTTGCTATTCAGTTTTGATGGGTTACCACTATATACTACTAGGTATGACTAGTGGATTTTGGGATCAATTAGAATATCTTGATGATCAACGATTTTAATTGGATGAATCGAAAGAGTTCTAATCAATCGAAAGATGTTTCAATGATATCACTGACAGAGATCATGACATATCCCATTATCATATAGAACTGAATCTAACTGGATCACACAAATAAGAATTTGGGTTTGGATGTCATCAATTGAGCTAACCCAGTTTAATTGATTTGGATTAGATACAATTAGGTTCAAGAAAATCATGCTAGCATACGATTAAACCTAATATTCTTCTTCTATCATCTTTTTGGTTCATCTCAATTAAGCCAAATTAGATTTGACTTATCTGAGAGCCTTATATGGCTCTATCCTAGTCTGACTGAAACTTGTCCAGATTAGAAAAATCTTATCTTAACCTGATCAAAGCTTGTGCTAATCCATCAGATGAAAATAGGACAAGACCTGCTAATTTTTGGAACTATTTGGAGAAGGCTCATCCAAAAACTCTGTAGGAATTTATCTTGATCTAACTGGATCGCATCCTAGCCTGATCAAGGCTTATCCTAAATTACATAAGATAGAAATAAGATAAGGGTTGTCTTTGCCAGATTAGGGCTTGTCCTAAAATCATAAGATAAAATTTGGATAAGCCTCTTCCAAAAATTCTAGATGGATTTTTCTTGATCTGACTGGACTGAGTCTTGATCTAATCAAGACTTGCTCTAACTTGATTAGGACTTGACATAAATCTATTGGATCAAACTTAAAAAATATTTATCCAAAATCTCATGAGATGGGAATAGGACAAGGGTCAAATGTTGACCCAGTTTGCAGGAAAGAAGAGATATGGCGTGCACCCCCTAGAATTTATTTGAGGGTACACGTCCATATGGGATTTAAATGAGGAAAAGAAGGCCATGCCCCTTATGGTGTGTGCCCTTATGGATAGGCATGGAAGCATCCCATTCAAATCAAGTTTGAATGGGTCAAAAGTTTAAATTGTTCAAACTCTTGGGGGATAAGAGTTGTGCGCCAAATTCCTCTTATCCCAAATTATTCCATGCTATTTTCTCCTTATTTTTATATAATAAAAATCTAAAAAAAGGGGTGTGGGGGGTAGAGATCATGGGAGAGTCCTTCTACTTGTTGGCTTGGACTTGTTCAAAGTTACATGCGAAGGAACTCTTGGTTTGGTCTTTTTAAAGGGCCCTGCACAAGCTATTGTGCATAGAAAATTTTTTATGATGAAGCCCTATCAAAATCTCCATCTTGATACCTCCCTCATCTTATCCTCTCCCTCTTCTCCATGCCTAAGAGTTGGGCAAAACCTATGAGCAAAGATTAAGTTCCATTGGCACGAAGATCAATGAGAGATGATAATGTTCGTGAGATGAACACACAGCTCTCAAAGTTTGATTTGAAGACTCTACAAAAAGACATCAAGTCTTATCTTTGAAGATTAGATCTAGAAGGATAAGACTTCTAGATCTAATTAGAGTGGATACTAGTAGAGGTCGGATGCGTGCGTAGCTCAATCAGAACATTGGATCAGTCGTCAGATCATCACAATGAATAAATGATTTATCCGTTCAAGTGATAACTATTATCACTATTTTTATTTTTATTTTATTTCTAATTTTATATCAATCTAATCAGATCTAAAAACTCTCAGATCTAATCTGATCATAGAAAATTTTTAAAATTATTTCGCTGTAAATCTAATCCGATCAGATGCATCCTACGATAGGAAAATCCAATTTTTTCTTCAACTGGTATCAGAGCTAGGTTGCTGCTTCCAGATCTATCTTTTGATTAATCTAAAATTATTTTTTATGATCTAATTATTTTATTTTTAGATGTTACATAGGATGTAATCAGATCTAAAATCAAAAATTGCATGTTTTAAATATATATGTTTGACATAAATAATGCATTCTCTAGTCTAGATCTATTGTTCCATATCATGATAGTTTTTAAATATGTTTTAGATTAGATCTGATTTAATTTTTAAGATTTGATTATTTAAGTTTCATGTGTTATATTAGTTAAGGTCTAATTTAAAATTTTGATATATGTGATATAGGCAGCATATGTCTAGACTAGATCTCTAGTTTAATCTCATAGTCTAGATCAAAAATTTTATGAAATATTCATTTAATTTTTGAAAGATTATGTGATTAGATTAGTTAAATTTTAGATATTATATATGATATAATTAGATCTAAAAGCATGAGATGCATTTAAAATTTTCATATATATGACATATGCAATGCATGTCTAGACTAGTTCCATAGATCTATGCCATGAGTAGTCTAGATTAAAATTTTTTATGATGAGATCATTTAAAATTTTACTTTTATATATTATATCAGATGTAATCAGATCTGAAACATAAATTTAAATGTTAGATTTGATACATGAGATGTATACAAAATATGTATAGATTAGATCTTAAATCATGTAATAGTTATATGCTTTAAATCTAATAGTTTGTAGTATAGTTCATATTTCAAATTAAGGCATTCTCCTTGGCCGTCTGATTATAAGAGTAAGAAGGGTTTGAAGTCCCTTTCTTTCCATTCGATGGGATGCTCTTATGGCGTATAGGGGTGCTGCGAGTTTGCCCTTAATCAAAAATTGAAAACTTACTTTTCTATAAAATCCTAGATCCTGAAATCCTAAAATTTTTTGATACATGTTTTATTATTAAACCCTTAAATTTAATTAAGAATTAAGTTTATAAAATTAATTAGATCTAAAAATTATAAATTTTTAGATCTAAGATACCTTCATAAATCATGGATTTGGGTGTGGATAGCTCAATTAGGTCTAGCGATTGATCAAACCGAATCAAGAGTTGGTTAGGTGGGATCAAGAGTGCTGATTTGATCAGTCTAATAGAATTAAATCTGGGTCAAGGTCGACTCACAGTCACATGTGGTCGATCAAATTAAGACCTAATTTGGCTCCACGATTCGAGCCTGAATTATAAGCTAACCTGATCAATTCTGGTCAGACAAGTCGATGTCTAAGGTAAGTATAGTAAATATGACCAGTGGTCTTTAATTAGAAGCTTCTCAATCTGAATGTGTTCATGGTGAGTTAATGACATATTCCTCTCACTGATGTCACTTACCTGACCGATTGAGTCGATCTAGTTCTAGTTTGAGGTGTCTAACAATTCGAGCTAACCCATGCTACTAGGTTAGTCAGAAATGTCATGACTAGTTAAGTCTAAGAGACCAAATCAAATCTTTCTAAGAAAATATTAAATCCTAGATCTTCCACCATTGTAGATGTGCGGATCCTTTTCGGGGTTGATTATTCTCGGCTAAATACAGTAGTTCAGTTGCATTGAAAAGATGCAAGCATATCTATTAGACATTGAATGCTATGGGTTCGAGGATGGATTAGGCTCAATATTCTAGATACGGTGAGGGATCCAATCAAAAATTTAATTTGCATAAATGGTGGGTTTGACTTAACTAAGGAGTAGAGTAATATTCCAGGCATGGTGAGCTTTATGAATTAGAGACCAAGTTTGGGTGCACCATATTTAGATAAACATTGGATAAGAGTTGTCCACTCATCGATTGATCCATCACCAATAACTATTAGGTGAGGTGGTGAGCCAGTTGATGGGACCGCACCATCCACTAGAAATCAATGATCATGGAGATTTTTGCATCTCTGCCAAGGGAGTGTAGAGATCTGAGAAAATAGTGGGAGCCTAATTTATTTAAAAATGAAGCTCCTAAATAAATTGGTTGAGTCAAATTATAAGTCTAACTAGAAACTTTGACTCTCTATAGAAAAATGTCTGCATCAAAATCCTTAGCTCGAATCATAGATACCCACAAGTTGATCAGACCAATTTACAAGGATTGACTAAAGAACTTAAAAATTATTTTGGGTTTGAAATGGCTGACCTATGTATTAGACCAGGACCAACCCCACTTTATCAGCACATTCGATCGTGAATCAGAGAGCATCTCATGAAAAGTGGTCGGACAATGATAACAAAGCTAGGTGCTACATGTTGGGCTCAATGTCAGATGAGTTGCAGTGCCAACATGAAGACATTAGGACAACTCACCAAATATTGGTGCACTGCAATAGTTGTTTGGTGATTAGAGTCGCGCAGCATATTATCAAGTCTCCAGAAGACTATTTAAGATGTAGATATATGATGGGCAGTCGGTCAAAGATCATTGCCTGGTAATGATCAAGGACCTAGAAGAGCTTGAGAAGCTCGATGTCTTGATGGACAAGGATCTACAAATCGATGTGATCCTGTAATCCTTCAATGATTCGTATGGGAGTTTATCATAAACTTCTATATGAATTAGCTCCTGTGCACCTTGGTTGAGTTAATGAATATGCTGGTTACTATTGAGCAAAATTTGAAGAGTTCAAAGAACTCAGTTCTGGCTTTTGGAGCAAACTTCTTCCAAGAAAAAAGTTTTTTAGAAAGAAGAAAAAGTCTGCAAAGTAGCATAAAAAGAGGAAAAAAGAAGGGCGAGCCAAAGAAGAAGACCACAGAGAAGAAAAAAGTATTTTTACTATAACTCCGATGGTCATTGGAAGCAAAACTGCCCTGAATACCTGGCCAGCCTAAATAACAAGCAGGAAGAAGGACCTTCTGAAGGAATGTTTGTCATTGAGTCTATCGGGCAAAATGTGAATGCCATAGGATCAAAATGATCTAGAGATAGTATTAATGAAAAGTATCTATGGCACCTTAAGGCTAGCTCATATAGCTAAAGATAGGATTAACAAATTAGAGAAATTCGGACTAATGGGTCCATTGATTTTTAAGTCATATCCCATTTGTGAATCATACCTTCAAGGCAAAATGACCAAGCTTTCTTTTGTAGGACATGAGAAAAGAGCCACAGACCTACTTGCCCTAGTACATATAGATGTATGCGGCCCATTCGATGTGTCAGCCAGAGATAATTATGACTACTTTATTATCTTTACCGATAATCTATCTCAATATGGGTATGTATACTTGATGTGACATAAGTTTGAAGTCTTTGAAAAGTTTGAGGAGTTCAGATATGAAGTAGACAAGCAAACCAAAAAGTCTATTAAGATTCTTCGATTAGATCAAGGAGATGAATACCTAAGTTAGAAATTTCTAAACTATCTCAAGGTTAATGACATAGTCTCATAATGGACTCCGCCTGAAATGTCTCAACTTAATGGATTTTTAGAATGAAGAAATCGGATCCTATTAGATATGGTCCAATCCATGATAAGCTTCACGGATCTTCCATAGTTTCTTTAGGGACATAGTTTAATAACAGCTATAAAATTACTAAATTGGATTCCATCTAAAATCGTTCCTACCACTGCATATGAGATATAACATGGTAAGAAGCCAAGTCTAAGTTATCTCAGATTTTGGATTGTCTGGTGATGGACAAGTTAGAGTCTAGGTTCCTTAGAGCTTGGTTTATTGGATATCCTAAAGAGTTATTAGGATATTACTTCTATCTTCCAGAAGATCACAATGAGATTGTGGGTTGACACACCATTTTTCTTGAAAAATAGTTTATTCAAGATGGTGACATCGAAAGATAGATTAGGCTCGAGGAGAAAGTCTCCAAAGAGCAAAGAGCCAAAGAACCTGAGGAACCCAGTTAGTCTGAGCCAATCCATAATTCACTACCTCATCCACCTTATAGGTCAAATAGGATTTTTTGTGCTCCTAAAACTACTTAGGTACTATTTCAGTGAATGTAAAGAAAATGTTCCTCATGGAAAATAGGGTTCATGATGATGATCCTAGAACCTATGATGAGGTGATAGTAGATATCGACTTCAAGAATTGATTAGAGACAATGAAGTCAAAGATTGACTTGATGTGCTCGAACCAAATCTAGATCTTGATAGATCTACTTGAAGGTACAGTATCTATTGGATGTAAATGGATCTTCAAGAGAAAAGACAAGTATAGATGAGAATGTGGAGACATTCAAGAGTAGGCTAATGGTGAAAGAGTATCAGGATACCTTCTCATCAGTGGCCATCCATCCACACATTGCTTGTCATTGCAGTATATTTTAATCATGAAATATGGTGGATGGATGTGATAATGGAGTTCATAAATTGATATCTTAAGGAAGATATTTATGGAATAGCCATTTTATTTTCACATCTAGTGATGGTGATCATAAAAGTCTGCAAGCTGCAAAGGTTCATCTATGAACTTAAGCAAGCATCTCAGAGTTGGAATGCTTGATGTGATCAAATCATTTGGTTTAATTAAGAACAAGGAGAAATCAAGTATGTTCAAGAAGGTCAGTGGGAGCATTGTTATCTTTCTTATATTATATATGGATGACATCCTTCTAATTGGAAATGATATCCTCATGCTGACATAGGTTAAAGTATGGTTATCTAAGAAATTTTCTCTGAAAGACCTAGGTAAGGCATCCTTCATTTTAGGTCTATAGGGATAGACTGAAGAGGATGCTGGGTCTTTCACATAGAGGAGGTGCTGAAGAGGTTCAGCATGGTGAACTCTAGATCTAGGGCTATGTAGACTCAAACTTTATATCTGACATAGATGATTGAAAGTCAACATTCAAAAGTTTATTCCTGTATAATGGTGGTACTGTAAGTTGGAAGAGTTTCAAGAAGATGATTCCAGCTCATCCATGATTACCTCGAGAAGGAACACATCGAGGTTAAGAGAGTCAACTCCGCAAATCATGCGATTGACCCAATGACGAAGCCTTTAGGCTCGCAGAAGATCCAAGCCCATCTTGAGAAGATGGGACTTAGATTTATAGCTAATTGGCTTTAGGTCAAGTGGGAGTTTGTTAGATGTGTGTCCTAAAAGCCAGATTGACTGACACTTATTAAATACTTTCTAGAAGTATTTTCATAATTTTGATTTAAAATAAATTAAAAAATTATTTATTCTATCACATTATGTATAAGGTATCTATGATACATCCATTGAGTTAATAGATATGATAACACATATTCTCAAGAGTTGAGAATTTAAGGCATGAGTTATCATAATTAACTCATAAACTGCTCCCGATCGTAGGATCATCACGAGGATGGTGATCGATCCAAAAGATTGATGTACGATCACTTTTTTAGGATAGATGAGTCTTGATTCTATGGTGTGGAGATACCAGAGTGAGAGTACAGGTACTTATTGAGAACAAGGATACTGAGTGTAACAATCTCGAGCAGTCATAAGGAAGCCTACCTTCTCGTCGATGACTAGCTCAATGCTGCAGCGTGTGTCTAGTTCTTTAAACTAAGGTGCATCGATAATTCACCTTGAGGGTGTTATAGTTTGACTACACCATAACTCAGTCTTCTTGCTATTCGGAATCCTGAGGTGTATGTTGGCTATAGCATGTTCATTATAGGAATTGGATCATACAAAGATGGGATCTATCAACCTTGGTAAAGGAGGAGTGGTCCTATAATGATCATGAGATCGAGTCCTGAAATTCATGGCCATGGTAGTATAAAATAAAAGAAAGAAGTTTCTAATAGTATTTCACATTGGACTCAAATCGAATGATTCATTCATATGATGGGTGTTGGGTTTGAAGAGTTTATCTTAACCCTAATTCCGTCGAGACTCATGATAGAAGAACCCAATCATACAGATAGCTGTACCGAGAGGTTCGCTATTCAATTTTGATGGATTGCCACCATATACTACTAGGTATCACTAGTAAATTTTGGAATCAATTAGAATTATCTTGATGATCAATGATTCTAATTGGATGAATCGAAAGAGTTTTGGTCCATCAAAAGGTATTTCAACGATCTCATTGATGGAGATCATGACATATCCCATTACTATATAGAACTGAACCTAACTGAATCACACAAACAAAAATTTGGATTTGGATGTCATCAATTAAGCTAACCCAGTTTGATTGATTTGGATTAGATCCAATTAGGTTCAAAAAAATCATACTAACATACGATTGAACCTAATATTCTTCTTCTGTCATCTTTTTGGTTTGTCTCGACTGAGCCAAATTAGATTTGACTTATCTGAGAGCCTTGTATGGCTCTATCCTAGTCTAACTGAAACTTGTTCAGATCAAAAAAATCTTGTCTTAACCAGATCAAAGCTTGTCCTAATCCATCAGATGAAAATAGGACAAGACCTGCTAATTTTTAGAACTATTTGGACAAGGCTCATCCAAAAACTCTGTAGGAATTTATCTTAATCTGACTGGATCTTATCTTAGCCTGATCAAGACTTATTTTAAATTCCATAAGATAGAAACAAGACTAGAATTGTCTTTGCCAGATTAGAGCTTGTCCTAAAATGATGAGATGAAATTTGGACAAGCCTCTTTCAAAAATTCTAAATGAATTTTTCTTGATCTGAGTGGATCGAGTCCTGATCTGATCAAGGCTTATTCTAACTTGATTAGGACTTGACATAAATCCATGGGATGGGACTTGAAAAATATTTATCCAAAATTCCATGAGATGGGAACAGGACAAGGGTCAAATATTGACCCAGTTTGTAGGAAAGAAGAGATATGGAGTGTGCCCCCTAAAATTTATCTGAGGGTACACATCCATATGGGATTTACGTGAGGAAAAGAAGGCCACACCCCTTATGGTGTGTGCCCTTATGGATATGTATGGAGGCATCCCATTCAAATCAAGTTTGAATGGGTCAAAAGTTTAAATAGTTCAAACTCTTGGGGGATAAGAGTTGTGCGCCAACTTCCTCTTATTCTAAATTATTTCATGCTATTTTCTCCTTATTTTTGTACAATAAAAATCTAAAAAAGGGGGTGTGGGGCGTAGAGATCATGGGAGAGTCCTTCTACTTGTTGGCTTTGACCTGTTCAAAGTTACATGCGAAGGGACTCTTGGTTTGGTCTTTTTAAAGGACCCTATGCAAGCTGTTGTGCATAGAAAATTCTCTATGGTGAAGGCCTATCAAAATCTCCATCTCCATGCCTCCCTCATCTTATCCTCTCCCTCTTCTCCATGCCCAAGAGTTGGGCAAAATCTATGAGCAAAGATTAAGTTCCATTGGCACGAAGGTCAGCGAGAGACAATAGTGTTCGTGAGATGATCAGATGCATAGAAAATTTTTAAAATTATTCTGCTGTAAATCTGATCTGATCAGATGCATCCTATGGCAAGAAAATTTGATTTTTTCTTTAGTATGTTCTTACAAATCCTGCACCTGTAGAACCTACGCCCAACACACATGGTGAGGTCAACGACACTTATTAGAAGTGAGTCAATGATCGAATCGTAGTGCAGTGTATAAAGAGGATAATTATGAATAATAAATTTAGTAGTAAATTTGAGGATTCGCAACCTGAGGAGATATTACAAGTGTTGAAGTCCTCAGCGAGGCATAGTTTCTTTGAGAAAGAAAATAAGAATAAGGTGCAAAAGTATTGTGTTAGGACTTCTGAGCCCAATCAGACCAAGAAGTCCGTAGCTGACCAAAGTATGGCAAAGTGCTTCTATTATAAGAAGTAGGGTTATTGGAAGGTGAATTGTCCTCTATATCTAATGTCTCTTGACCCTAACAAGCATAACAAAAAAAAAGAGTAAGGAGTTGCTTATCAAGATTTTTAAATTATAATATCTTATAATTTTTCTATTTGTGATGCTACTACCTGAGTATTGGATATCGAAAGTCATATTAATATTTGCAATTTATTACAAGAACTTTAGATAAGTAGAAAGTATGAAAGCAGTGAGAGATCCTTGAATATAGGAGATGGAAGTCCTGTTCCAGTCCTAGCTATAGGAATCGTCGAGCTTGTTTTCAATGCAATAGTAGTCATTTTGAGTGATTGTCACTATTGTTTATTTTTTATGATGAATGTAATCTCTATTGGCCTTCTGGCCAAAGATGGTTATCATTTATCAATAAAAAAATTATTATGATATCATTATGAATGGTGTTATAATAATGAGTAGACAACTTAGAAATGATATTTATATTTTATCATAGTTTGTAAGTATAATGTACACAAGTAATAAATGTTCTAAACTAGATAATGTCACTAATGCCTATCTTGGCATTGTAAGCTTGGTCATTTAAACAAGAATAGGATAAATAGGTTAGTTAAAGAGAGAGTCCTTGATGTCGATGATTGTGAATCATTGCCAACCTGTGAGTCATGTCTTCTTGGAGAGGTGACCAAGTCGCCCTTTATTAGAAAGGATGAGCGACTTGCTGATGTTCTGCATCTAGTACATACTGATGTATATGGATCCATGAACACAAGTGCTAGAGGAGCATATCACTACTTTATTACATTCATAGATGACTTATCAAGGTATGGATATGTCTATCTTATGAAGCATAAGTCCGAATCATTTGAAATATTCAAATAATTTTGTAATAAGATAGAAAAATAAACTAAAAAGAGTACTAAAACTCTTTGGTCTGATCGAGAAGGTGAATATATTTTCAGTGAGCTCTTGACATATCTAAGAGAGAATAGGATTCTCTTATAGTAGACTCCTCTTAGGACATGACAACATCATAGGATATTAGAAAGGAGGAATCAAACTCTGTTAGATATGGTTCGATCTATGATGGTGTTTTCTACTTCTTTTTTTTTTTGGTTATGCTCTTGAGACTGCTAGTTTGATTCTAAATAATGTTTCGAACAAGTTACTCACAAAAACTTCAAATGAGATATGGATCGGGCGTAAATCGATACTCTCCTACTTTCATATTTGGAGTTGTCCGGCTTATGTCAAACATTTGCAAACTAATAAGCTTGGACCCTGATCCAATAAGTATATTTTTGTAGGGTACCCCAAGAAAACTAGGGGTTATTACTTCTACCATACTGAAGAACAAAAATTATTCGTCGGTAGCAGAACAGTCTTTTTGAAAAAAGAGTTTCTTGAAGAAGAAACTAATACCTCTAAGATTGAACTTGAGGAAGTTCGATAGGTAGAAAAACCTCCACAAGTACCTGAATCTGAATCAAATTTAAGTAGATCAAATCTGGAGCCTAATGTACCAACACCCTTAAGATGATTCAATAGAGTACCGCATCAACCAGACAAATACTATGATTTTTTTTATCCAAAATGATGATCCTATCGAGCTCGATGCGAACAATGAGGATCCATCAACTACATGGATACAATGTTGAGATCCGACTCGGATAAGTGGCTTGAAGTCATCAAATCCAAAATGGAATCCATGAAGATAAATGATGTATGGACATTAGTTGATCCATCTGAAGAGATAAAAATCCATAGGATTTAAATGGATCTTCAAAAGAAAAGAAAGCGCAAACAGAAAGGTGGAGACCTATAAAGCCCATCTGATTGCTAAGGGATACCATCAGCATTATGGAATAGACTATGATGAAATGTATTCTACTGTGATAATGCTTAAGTCCATTCGGATCATACTTATGATAGCAGCATATTTGGACTATAAAATTTGGTAAATGGATGTGAAGATAGCTTTCCTAAATGGAGAGTTAGACGAAGAGATATATATGATATAGCCTAAAGGATTTACATCCATAGATGAGTCTATAGTATGCAAGCTTCAGAGATCCATTTATGGATTGAAGCAGGCATCTCAGAGTTGAAACATGCATTTTGATAAGACAATCAGAATGTATGGCTTTGTTAAAAATGGAGAAGAGCCCTTTATTTACAAGTGGGATAATAGTTTAGTGGTTGTATTCCTTATTTTGTATGCGGATGACATTCTCTTAATTAAAAATGATGTTCTTGCATTATAAGAAATAAAAATTTGACTGTCATGATAGTTCTCCATGAAAGACTCGGGAGAAGCATCCTACATCCTAGGAATGAAAATCTATAGAGATAGATCTATGAGATTGCTTAGACTTTCTCAGTCAATGTATATAGACATTATGCTGAAATGGTTCAGCATGAAGAATTTCAAAAAGGACTATCTTTTAATAGATAGATCATGAAATTTCTCTCTCGAAGAAGGATTATCTAACAACATCTCAAGAAAGAAAGTGTATGAGTAGAATTCCATATGCCTCGATAGTGGGATCTATAATGTATACCATGACATGTATGAGATCAGATGTGGCATACTCACTAAGGATAGTAAGTAGATACTAGTCTAATTCGGGGGAGAATCACTGGAAGATTATGAAAAACATCTTTAAGTATTTGAGAAATACTAAAAACCAATGGCTCATTTATGGAGAGTTAGATTTAAAACTTATGGAGTTTATAGACTCTAATTTTTAGTCTAATCATGATAATGGCAAGAGTGTATCAAGATACGAGTTTATTCTTAATGATGGAGCAATCTACTGAAAAAATTTCAAGCAGCAAACTATGGCTGACTCGATTTGTAAGGCAGAGTACATCATGGCATCTGATGCTACCAAGAAAATTATAGCTAAGAAATTCATCACCGAGCTTGAACTAGCATCCTTTTTTGATGGTTCAATTCTGCTCTACTGCGATAGTACTGGAGCCATTGCTCGAGCGAAAGAACTAAAGGCACATCAGCAAACCAAGCATATTCTACGTCGCTACCATCTTGTCCGAAAAATCATAGATCGAGGTGATATCAACCTTCAAAAGATTGATGAAAAAGAGAATCTGACCAATCCATTCACTAAAGCCCTCGTGATCAAAGAGTTCGATGATCACAAGTCGAAGATGGATATACGATACTATATCGATTGACTTTAGTCTAAATGAAAGTTATTGAAAATTATGTCCCAAAGCCAATCATTAGCCTATTGATAATTGAGCTCATTTATATAAATATATATAAATTAATTATTAATAAATATTATTTAATTTTTTTCATCATAAATTATGCATCTTCTTTTAATGAACTCCTAAATTGTGATGAAGTCCTTAAGACTATTTTAAAATGATTAAGAAAGATTTATCATTTAGTCCTTAAACTTGTTCGTGATCAAACAATATGCTATTACTAGGATGATAGCTATATCAAGTATAGATCATTGTGTGCCATATGAGTTTGTTGTCCTCTTAACCAAGGAGTGTGGAGACACTAGTATGGCATATAGGTAAGATTTTGGAGTATATCTGCACTGAACATGACCAACTCTGAAGCATTCTGCTATTTAGAGCATTTCGAGGGCTATGGATATAAGTGTCCCTCCAACCTGAGATCACTAAGGTGACTTTTAAGCAACTCACTATACTTTGGTGTTGGACTACTTGAATTTCTAATTTAGTGATGGAAGATTTTTGGATATAGTCAAGTACTCGTTAAGTCAATGCATGAGTTAAGATAGGATTGACCGCTCCAAGAGTTTGGAGATAATGCATCACTATATTTCAACTTAGCAAAACCTCGGCTGAGATAATCCATATGATGGATTTAAAAGGTTGGATTACAATGTGGATGACTCATTCAGGATTGACAATTAAACCCTACATCATCCTGAGCATTCAGGGTCAAAGGGATGAATTATATGGTAACCATATGTCTTTAGGTTCTTGGATATTGCTCTACATACATTCGGCCTATCTAGATGTTGGGTTTCATTGCTAGATGGTCATTTTGATTGGTACAAAAGGTTATTTCAGTGCTACTAGCTTAGGTTCGAACCTATAGGGTTACACCCAAAAGAAATTTCTAACTGATCATGTTGGCTGATCAAGAGTATCACTAGATTAGGACTCGATGATCAAGAGTCTCACTAGACTGGGACTCTATTATTAGAGGATTAATTAGCAATTAATTGATGATTAGCTTGATTTAATTGAGCAATAAGATTTAGATCAAGTCTAATTAAATTGGATTCAATTTGGTTTGATCCAATTAGATTATAAGATGACCTAATTGCTAAGGAAGATTGGTTCCTGATTTGATCAGGACTTGAGCTTAATTAATTTCTGATTTGATTAAAATTTAATTAAGATAGGTTGGTATCTAATTAGATTAGGTTCACTCTTATTTATTTGGGTCTAATTTGGTTGGAACCAAACAACAAAATTAAGAGTCCAAAAGGTTTGGACTTCTCCCTTATGCAATCCATTTTCCCATGCCCACTTCTCTCTAAGCACAAGTGAGTTTTGCATGAAGATTTTTCACACCCAAAAGAGATTGGTTGGCCACTCTTAGATCCCTTTGGATTGGGATGAAGTTTGGTTAAAAGTTGAATTCAAATTTGATTTGAATTCGACTTAAGATATGGATGAGATTTAGTTTGAATTTGATCCTAACTAAATCTCCTTAGCTCATCCAAACTCCTCTTGCCCGATGACCTTAAAAAGCCATTATTTTTGTGCAACAAAAAGAAGCTTTGACCATGAGAAAGGTTCTCTTAGAAAGTGGGCGTGTGAGATTGGGGTGGGTCTTCCTTGGTGTGAGATCTTAGTGGAAAACTAGTTCCTCTTGGGTGAGAGTTAAACCTAGATCTTATCTAGGGTTTTATTGAGGAAAAAATCAAAGAGAGAATTAGTTTTCCTCCCTCTGTATCCATCTTCACATCCTCTAGTTGTCCCTTCTTCAGATTTGAAAGTATTCAGAAAATTTGAAGAACAAGATCAAATCATATCAGCCTTTCAGTGGTCTTCGCATGATCTAGTAGTCTCAAAAGATCGAATCAGTACAGAACTGAGTGGATAATCCATAAACGCCAGACATCTTGTATGACTATGAGTGACTAGCAAGACCTCAAATCCATGAGATTTAGATGTGATGATCCGCTACCCACACTCAGGTGATGAGTTTTGAACTCATACTCTTTGTAGATTAGATCTACCACATGTTTGATATGATCATGCATGCAGATTTTTATTTTCAGATTTTACATATGCAATATATCATGTTGTAGATCCTAGGATAGGTGTTTCAGATCTAATCTTAAGCATAATGATTAGATTAAAATGTTTAATCTTATATTTTTTGCTAAAAAGTTTTAAAAATCAAGTTTAAAATGCCTACCGATTTCCTTCTTGCTTGACCAATTAGCTAGCTATATATTCTATTCTAAATTTGATTTGCATAGTGGGTATCCTCAATTTAGAATCCAACCTAGGAATAAGTGAAAAACTGCCTTTAAAACCTAGGATGGTCTTTATGAATGGTTAGTTATGTCATTTGGATTATCCAATGCTCCTAGTACATTCATACGGTTTATAATGGAATTATTAAGATCCTTCATTGATAAATTTTTAGTCGTATATTTTGATGATATCCTAATATACAGTAGACCTAGGAAAGAGCACCTAAGTCATCTTAGAAAAGTTTTTCTTACTCTTAGATCTACCAGACTACATATTAATATTAAAAAATGTTCATTTCTTTAGGATCAAGTATTATTTTTAGGATATGTTGTATCTTTTCAAGATATCATGGTGGATCCTAAGAAGATGAAAGCTATTAGAGAATGGCCTGAACCAAAATCTCTTTCTGAGATTCGTAGCTTTCATGATCTAGCCTCTTTCTATAGGCACTTTATTAGAAAATTTACTACTATCATGGCCCCCATCATAAATTATATATATATAAAAAAAGTTTCATTAGTCAACTACTGCTGCCAGAGCTTTCAATGAAATAAAGCTTAGAATGACCAATGCACTTATTTTGATTCATCTTGACTTTTCAAAAGTTTTTTAAATCACCTATGATATATCAAACGTTGGAATTAGAGGAGTTCTTAGTCAAAAGGGTTATCCTATAGCTTATTTTAGTGAAAAGCTTATTGATGCTAAGCAAAGATATTCTACATATGATAAGAAGTTCTACGCTATAGCTCCGGCTCTTAGGTATTGACGATATTATCTTTTACCCAAAAAGTTTGTCCTATATTCTGATTACTTATCTCTTAGATGTATCAATCCCAAAAGAAACTTAGTGCTAGACATATCAAGTGGATAGAGTTTCTTTAGGATTATACCTTTATTCTCAAACACCAAGTTAGTATTGAGAATAGGACCACTGATCTGCTAAGTAGAGTAATTACTATCCTTCAATTTATGAATACTGAAGTAGTAGATTTTGAGTGAGTAAAAGATGACCATCAGCATTATTCTGATATTTAAAGATTGTCATCAATGTATACCTCAAACATCTCTATAGAATTTTTTATTTGGAAACTGCATACAGGAGGTTTAGCGAATCATTTTGGACGTAATAAGACTATAGCTATGGTTGAAGATAGGTTTTACTGGCCATCTCTTAAAAAGAACATAGCTAGAATCCTCTCTTAGTATCATACATGTCAATTAGCTAAGGCTAGAAAGCAAAACACTAATTTATATACTTCTTTATCGATTCCTCATTTTCTGTGGAAAGACTTTAGTATGGATTTTATTCTTAGATTATGCTGCTAGGGGATATGATTTAATTCTAGTTATTATTGATAGATTTTTCAAAATGGCATATTTTATTTCTTATCAAAAGACTTCTAATGCCTCTTTTATTATTAAATTATTCTTTAAGAAAGTTGTTAGACTTCATGGATTATTCTCTTCTATAGTGTCTGACCGTGATATTAAATTTATGAGTTATTTTTGGAAGACCCTTTTAAAATTGTTTGGAACCATTTTAAAATTTTTTTTAGCTTTTTATCCCCAAACAGATGGTCAAACAGAGATTGTAAATTGAAGTCTTGGTGATTTACTTTGGTGTCTAGTTGGTGATAAGCTTCGAACGTGGGATTTATCATTATCTATAGCAAAATTGGCTTATAACAATTCAGTAAATTGGTCTACTGGCAAGAGTCCTTTCAAAATTATTTATGGCTTTAATTTTCATCAATCTATTAATCTTGTTCTCTTACACATGAATAACTGTACTTCTGAGTCTGCTACTTCTTTTGCTAAACATATTTGTTGGAGATAAAATAACTCCCATTGAAGTCTGATGAATTGCCTGGCCTTGATATGGCATTACCTGGAGTAGTAGTGTTTGGGTTTGAGGTTTAGCTAAGCTGCTTTCTTATTCCTATCAAGTTCCGAAAGGCTGACCTTCAGCCCATGTTTGCCAGATGATCTTCCCAACAGCAACTTTTAGCTCTCTTTCCATGATGATAGAACTTGTCAAAGATATGCTGAACTTTGGCCGAACGAGCTTGAATAGTGAAAAATATTTCTATCTGACTGGTTCTGATCCCTAGCTCAAGATAGTAGAATCCCAAGTTTTGAATTCCAGCACAGCTCGACCTTGTCTGCTGGCCTACCTTGAAGATAGTCGAGTTCCTTCACTACAGATGATAGATTTCATCAATCTCGCATTAGGAATCTTGACCAGCCGGATTCCTCTCCATTCAAATTTTTCTACTTCACTTTATGAATAGCATATCTTAGCACTCCTACACCAAGGACCTCGATCGGATGAACTCGAGTCAGCAAAAAGACTTTGCCACCAATATAAGTCTGAACTTCTCCTAGAAGGCATGAGCATAGTCCTGATCAAAGAATCCACTATCCTTCCCAACCTTCAGTCCTCTGGAACAATATTGATATCCACCTTCGACCAACCTTGAGGGTAGCCAAACTTTTAAAAGTAGTTAGAACAGCACCAATAAGAAGCCTTAAGTTTTAGCACTCGTCCATCCCACCTTCCAGTCAACTCGGATCTCTATATTTCTGGTCGGACTCCTCTAAGAAAACCTAGTTGTAGTTCTCACTGAGAAGTCTACCGCCCACTCTCGACTGATCTTGAAGACGGTCGAGCCCCTCAAAGTCATTAAAGGCAGCACCGGTAGAATTCAAGCTTAGAACCTAATCGCAAGCTTGTCATCCACTACTTAGAATTCGACCTTCAGGTTCGGCCAGCTTGACTTCGAGTCCTCCACCCCAACATGAATAGCTTGCTACCAGGCATAAAAGGCTCTGACCTCCCATCCAAACTCTAACAAATGAAATCCAAATACCTACAAGTTGCTAAAGAAAATCGATCTAGGTTTTTGGGGTTAGATTTTAAAATTTTGTTGGATCTATGCAGCAAAAGACATGAATTAATCATAATAATTCATAATAAAATATGAAAAATCCTAGATCTATGATCCTATTACATAATTATAGCATGCTATTAAATTAAAAAATAAAATATTAAAAAAAATATTGATCACATCAACATAGATCTACACTAGATCAAATCTAGATATGTAACAGAGAGATCAAATCATCCTTACCTTTGCAACTTGAGTTCTTTAACTCATTGATCTAGAACTGAGGTTGCTGCTCCAAGCTGCATATGCGTCCGGCCTCTACAGGTTATCCACACAAGCCCTCAATCATAAATCAAAAGTTCGATGCCTAGAAATCAGCACCGTATATTAGTACTGTACTAATCCTTCTTTGATAGTCGATCTAAATCTTTTTTCTTCAAGTTTTGGACCCTCCAATAACCAGAAGATGTGGAAGAAGATTTTTGACCTGAGACTCCTCTCAAAATCATAAAAGGATGGAGGAAGAAATGTAAAGAAAAAACTCTAGAAGAAGACCCTTCTTCTTCCTTGTTTCTCTCACCAACACTTAGGTTTTTCTCTCCACAAAATTCCCATGCCCAAGGTATTTGCACCAAGGTTTTCTCATGCCCAAAGAGCCCTCTCTCAAGTCTTTCTCTTCTGAAAAAATCAAAATAAAAGCTCTTTAAATAAAGAGTTGTAGAGGAATCCTTGTCTAGGTCAAATACCTAGCAAGGCTTTTGCAAATTGGGCTAGACTTGGGGCGCCCAACTCTTTGATGCCCCCTCCTTTATTTTTTGCGTGGACCACCAGGGAATGTCACACAAAAAGCCTCATAAAATTCATGAAAACCCTAGAAAAAATCTGGGTAGGATTGGCACAAAAAAGGAGGAGTTTTAGTTGCTTAAAATTCTATCTCATAGATTTAAATCAACTCGAACTTCTTTTTTGACTTGGTCCACCTAGAATTTTCTATGTAAGAAAGAAAGGAAGAAGATGGGGCACACATGAAGGCTTGGGAGAGAAGAATTTTGCCACCAAAATTCCTAAAAAAATAGGATGGGAGGCATTGGGATTAAGATGGTGCAAGGGTAGCGTTGGGTTTGGTGTATAGAGC
The DNA here is from genome assembly GCA_006176705.1 of Cocos nucifera. NCBI lineage: Eukaryota > Viridiplantae > Streptophyta > Magnoliopsida > Arecales > Arecaceae > Cocos > Cocos nucifera. The sequence continues at coordinate 245,495 of QRFJ01001603.1, forward strand.
GGAAGCATGGATTTCAAAAAAAGTAATAAAATCATATAACTAAATCCAAAATCTAGGACCACCTTATTAGAATTTAAATCTTATAATATACATTTATAATATAAATAAAGATATTAAAATATACCTCTAATCACTAAACTCCAACTTAACCTTGATTATAAGTAACAGTCCGTCAGGGGTTCCATCAGGTGCCCACGTATTCACCCTCCAATGTTGATCTACACGATGATTTGATCAACATATCGACACCTCAGATTATATTAATTAAAATTCTTATGATAAGAACTTTAATTATTTGGGCAGAATCTTTCTTAGCCTTTGCTGTCATCCTTCTTGCCTACCCTTTCTTATCTTTCTTTTCTCCTTGTCTTTCTTTATAATCTTCCTAAGCCCTTATCCTAAAGCAAACCTTTTGTTCTTAACAAGGACTTGTCTTAATTAGGGAAGGAAGAAAAAAATTGGACAACTAGGAAGAGTGGTAAGAAAGTAAGAAGAGGTCTAAATTTTCTGGATACTATGGAGTTCACCCTTATTTATAATGTACGTAGGGGCACCTCCTTAATTTTCTCATGCCTATTCTCATTTAAAATCTTATGCCCATCAACCAATCTCATGCCCTTTAGAAGAAATCACCATGCGGAATACATAGAATTAATATGAAGAGGTACCTTAAAGTAGAAGAACTCTTCCTAAAATTTCTACGTAAGTTTCTTTCGAAGAGTCGCAAGACTTCAATATGTAGCACCATAAATTAAGGGATGAGATCAGACTTAAAGGCCATCTAATGGCCTTCAAAAGGTGTGCCAAACATCAAGTGGGCATGGAGATAAGGCATAGAAAAGTCAAAAGGCCAAAGGGCGTTTGACATGGTCCAAGAGGTGCCTACAAGCAAGGGGGCGGCAAAGACTCTTTGGTTATCCAAAAACTTGATAACCAACAAAGAGAATAACTAGCAGAAGAATTCTTCTATGCCCTCTCTTCATCTAAAATCACATAACAAAATTTTCATGCAAAACTAAGAAAGACTTTAGCATCAAAACATATCCATGCTCTACATGTCCCTAGCACATGGACCAAATCCCATGCGCCAAAGAAAGAGATTCTCTGGCGTGTGGGCTGCTAATAGATGATGCTCAATCTCTTGGTTAGCAACCCAAGGGTCAACTCAACTAATTAGCCAAATCTTATTTGACTTAAATTAGATTTAATTAGCTCAAATCAAAATCCAATTTGAATCTGATTCGAATCTACGTGCTAGAGTTTGCAATATGTGCTAGCATATTCAACCTATAAACATGATCTAATCTAATTAGACCCTTGATCAATTTTCTTTGTATATGACCCATTGGATTCTATATCTAGCCAGTAGTGGATCTAGGTGTATTTTGATCTAATTTGATTAGAACTCAACCAAACCAATTTAGGTCAAAACTTGCTAACCCGATTTGATCAATTAGAACACTTTCTAATTAACAATCAAATTAAACTCTTTAATTCGATCAAACCCATAAGACAGGATTGACGTCTAGCAATGTATAATGCCTATATAAAATTTTGATGAAAAAATCAAAAATATCCTTTAGTTGAAAGTTATCGTGCAACAGGATCCTTCAATCATTCTGCATCCTGAATATGACTATGGATATGAAATCATGTCAAATCCATTTTCATATTTATTTTTCTTCCAATCATATGTTGATGATTTGATTAATAAAATATTAGAAATCATTTCTAATTTTCATTATGCTTTGATCAAAGTCTTCCTAAATCATCATTCGATTAAAGTAAGTAGGATGCAATCTTCTCTTACTAGAAGTGATCAATTCCTTATTGACCTACTCATAACCTCCATATATAATCCACCATATCCAGATCACCTCGTACATGACTAAGTCATGAATGAGTATGAATCAAAATATAGATTCATGCATACAAGATTCTATGGTAGTCTCAGATCAAAGGATTAAATGCACAACTTCCACTATGAGAACTATATATTGACATATAGATAAGACTCCATTAGACATTCTCAAATTGGATCAATTTAGTAAACTCATTCTCTAAAAGCACCCACATCCTTGTATTAGTATCATACACAAGTGATAGTAAGATCAATCATCCTTTAATCAAGCATACATAGAATGTGTTAGTCTTTACAAAAATATTGATCCCCAACTTAATGTTCCATCGATCAAAAATATTTAAATTAGAATTTTAAGATTTTAGATCTCACAGGGATGATCTCATCATAACCCTAAAACCATGGTCCTAATATATGGAGTTCATCATAATCTTAAATAAATAATTAAGATGCAGCATATGATGAAATAAATATCTTTATTTATTTCAAAATATCATTATATGAGTTTGGAAGATAAAAGAATAGCTCATCAAAATATAAATTTTGATTGGCTTGAGGGCATATTCCTTTCAGATAGGGAGTCCTAATCACACTAGAACTCCTATTTTGACTTGGTCAAATAAGATATTTAAACTAAATTAAATCAAAATTAATTAAATTTAATTAGAATAGATCTTAGTTTAATTAAGAATCTAAATAAATTAGATTAAATTAAATTTAATTTTGATTTAATTTTCTAATCAAATTAGAAATTTGGTTGATACAAGTCCTAATTGAACTAAGACTCGTTCTTTCTTGCAATTGGCTCATCCAATAAACTAATTGAACTTAATCCAATCAAATTTAAATTAAATTTAATTAAATTATATATAATTAAATTTAATCTTAATCCTCTGACTTAATTAAATTAAGTAAATTATCAATCGAATTACCAATCGATCCTTCTGCAACACTTGCACTAGGTTAAATATCAATTGTATTGAATGTTTAACCGTAGAATGATTCTTAATCAATGATCAACCATCCGATTAGATCGAGATCTCTTATATGTATGATTCCATAGGCTCGAACCTAAGTTGATAGCATAGAAATAAATTTTTGTACCAATCTAAGTGACCATCTAGCAATGATACCTGATGTCTAGATAAGTCGAATGTGTAGAATAATATCCTTAGAATCCATGTGGATATAGTTTTCATATAATTCATTTCCTTGACCAAAATGCTTGTATAAGCCTTAGAGTTTAACTATCAACCCTGATTGAGTCATCCATAACGTATTTCAAAATATCAAATTCATCTTATGGATTATCCTGGCCAAGATTTTGCTATATTAAAATATAGTGATGCATTATTCTCCAACTCTTAGAGTGGTCAATCCCATCTTGATCACTCACCAACTTCGCAAGTACTTAACTATGTCTAGAAATATTCTATTACTAAATTAAAAATTTAATTAGTCTGGTACCTAAGCATAGTGAGTTGTTTGTAAGCCACTGTGGTGATCTCAGGTCTAAGAGATACTTATACCTATATCTCATCAGAGTAATTCTCGACAGTAGAATACTCCGAGGTCAATTACGTTTAGTGATCCTTACATCTTATTTGTATGCCATATCAGTATCTCCATACTTCTTGATTAAGAGGACAATCAATCTATATAGCATGCAACGATCTATGCTCGATAAACGCTATCATTCTAATTAACAACATATCATTTGGTCATGAATAGTTTAAGGATTAATCGATAGATCCTCTCTTTATCAAAACTAAATAGTCCTAAGAACTTTATCACAATAATGAAGTTCATTAGAAGATGTAGATTTTATGATGAAAATATCAAAAATATATTTTATTTAATAATGAATCAATTACAATTATAAAATAGTACAATCGTCAATAAGCTGACAATTGACTTTGGGACATATTTCACAATAGTCGTGACAAACTATAGCCCACTTTCCATAACAATCTTTATGTGGCCTAAATGGCCTTCTGATATTCTATTATGGTTGTCACCATCACTCTATTACAGGCTATATCTATATAAGGGATCCTCTAGGTATATTATTTTTCTAAGGTCTCCTCTCTGTCATAATTCTTCTGAGTACTTCATTTCTTGTTAGCTAAGAAACTAACTTGACTATCGGATGGTCCTGTTGGAGCCATCCACCTCTGATATGGACTTCATCTTACAGGTCTCATCGATGACCTCATCTTCTCTAGCTCTAGTGAACTCCAACATCCAACCATTTTCTGTACCAACAAGATTGATGCTAGAGGAAGGAAGTCTAAGCTCTTGTTCTTAAAGGAGTACCCAATCGAGTTCATTTTTTTCCTCTCTCCTTCAACTCTTCAACTCTTTTTTCTCTGATCTTTCTTTGTTCTAGCTAAATGTCGCCTAGAAAAGTTTTCTCCCGATGATCCACTACCTCCACCGCCAAAACAAACTCGAAACCAACAGATCTTCCCATCCTAGCTCCCTTGCCTCCACCTTAACTACCTCCACCAGCAGCAATGATGGATTTGAAGTAGTTCAACCTATTGGTGTAGCAAGTTAGGAGCCTTACCAAAGTAGTGCAGGCCATGCAGCAAGCTCCAGCATCGATACCGCTAGAGAAACCATCGCTAGAACATCGAGATCTAGCATCAGGAAGGCCCACCAAGGTAAGTTGGCTAATAACCCCTGAAAAGGAGAAATGGAGAGTAGAGAGCCCCTATTTCGACCATTATTCCACTCCCAAAAGGTCCCTACCTCCATTCAGCCAGCCACACTTTGAGATTCATGATCGAGATGATATTCTCGATCAGAAGCTTCAAGAAATGAACTGATAGATTGAGAAACTCTATCATGCTGCTCCCATCCATAATGATGATATCTGCACTGACCCCCCATTCTCTGTCCAGATCATGCAGGAGTCTATTCTGCTAAACTTCAAACTTTCTCAGTTTGAGAGTTATGATGGAACCTTGAACCCCATCGACCATCTCAAAGTCTTTCAGATAATGATGCTACTCCATGGCATGTCAGATGCCATTTTATGCCAAGCTTTTTCCTCTACTCTAAAGGAAGTCGCAATAAATTAATACTCGGGCCTCAAATCAGATACCATCTATTCTTTTAATCAAATGAGCCATCAGTTTGTAGCTCATTTCATTAGCAGCCAACATCAGAGATGAGGTTCGGACTTCTTCATTAATATTAAGTAGAAGAAAGAGTAGTCCATCCAAGCTTACGTCAGCCATTTTAATACTGCTACATTGGAGGTCTGAAACTTAGACTAGTCTATTACTATAGCCAAACTAAAGGATGGCCTCTAGAAGAATGGTCTCCTCTTCTCCTTAGAAAAAAGTACCTCTGAAAATTTGCCGACATGCTAGCTCGAGTTGAGTAGGCTTTCAAATTGAAGGATGATGAGGCTAAAGAAGAGCGGCAAGTGGGTGAATCCAGCAAGCCTGCAATTGTTGAGAAGCTAAGTTCGGTCATATTTTAGAACTCCTCCAGAATGCAGACGGACTTGAATTCAACCTTGAGCTCGTCGAATAAGAAGTCCAGATCAAAGGATGCGATGAAACTCCCCTCCTAGAAGATTTCACAACTACTCCCCCTTGAATGCTCTGAAGACCCAAGTGTTGATGAAAATTATGGAGCAGCTGACAAGGCCAAAAAAATGCAGTCCCATCCGATCAAGCACAATCCTAATAAGTACTGCCTCTATCATCGTGACCACAATCACAAAACTAAAAAATATATCCAGCTCCAAGATGAGATTGAGGAGCTCATTAGACTGGTCCAGCTAAACTGATTTCTACGATATCGATCGAAAAGAAGGGATGATTGACCAAGGACACTGCCACACAGCTAGAGCCACCTCGGAGAGATGAACCACAAGAAGATCGATCCCTGCTCGAGATTATCAACACCATTGCTGGGGGACATCCGCAAGTGGAGGCAAGCGGATCGATGGGGAGAGCGAAGAAGTGAAAAACTGGAGAACCCATCACTTTTATTGAAGAAGATGCACAAGGGGTTCAGTTTCCATATATTGATGCGGTTGTAGTTTCTATAAATATTGCTAACTATGATGTATGCTACATCTTGATCGATAATGAAAGCTCTGCTGATATTTTATTTTACGATGCATTCTCCAAAATGTCGATGCTTGATAGTTGAATAGGACTGATAAGCTCTCCATTGATGGGATTCACTGGTGATGCTATATCAGTCGAAGAAATAATTACTTTATCAGTTATAGCAGGTCGATATCCAAGGCAATCTAAGGCACAAGTAGATTTTCTAGTGGTGAAGCTATTGAAAAATGTGTCCTAAAATCAATCGTCAGCCTATTGATGGTTAAGCAATCTTATAATTATAATTAATTTATTAATAAATAATAAATATTTTGATATTTTTTCATCATAAAGTTTACATCTTCTAATGAACTCTATTGTTGTGATGAAGTTCTTAGGACTATCTAGTTTTAATAAAGAAAGAATATATCGATTAGTTCTTAAAATTATTCATGATTAAATGATAGACTGTTACTAAAAATGATGATGTCTATCGAGCATAGATTACTGTATGTCATATAGGTTGGTTGTTCTTTTAATCAAGAAATATGGAGACACTAGTATGGCATACAAATGAGATGTAATGGTACATCATCACTGAACGTGACCAACTCTGGAGTATTCTACTATCGAGAATATCTCTGATGGGATATAGGTATAAGTATCTCTTAGACCTGAGATCACCTCAGTGGCTTACAAGCAACTCACTGTGCTTTGATACTAGACAAACTAAATTTCTAATTCAGTAGCAAAAGATTTTTAGGCACGGTCAAGTAATTGTAAAGATAGTATGTGATCAAGATGGGATTGACCACTCCAAGAGTTGGAGAAGAATGTATCACTGTATTTCAATATAGCATAACCTTGGTCAGGATAATCCATGAGATAGATTTAGTATTTTAAAATATAGTGTGGACAATCTGATCAGAGTTGATAGTTGAATTCTGAAGTGTCCTACAAGCATTTTCGTCAAAAAGATGAATTATATGAAAACTATATCTACATGGGTTCTAAGGATGTTGTTCTATACATTCGATCTATCTGGCCATCGAGTATTAATTGCTAGATGGTCACTTTGATTGGTATAGAAATTTATTTATATGCTACCAGCTTAGATTCAGACCTATAGGATCATATACATTAGAGTTCATGATCTGATTGGATGGTTGATCAATGATTAAGAAATATTCTAGGATTAAACGATCAATACGATTGATATTTAACCTACTGTAAGTATTGCAGGAGGATCGATTAGTAATTAGATTGCTAATTAACTTAATTTAATTAAGCTAAAAAATTAAGATTAAGTTTAATTAAATATAATTTAATTATATTTGATTTGGACATGATTGGATCGAGTCCAATTGGTTTATTGGATAAGCCAATTGCAAGGAAGAACCAGTCCAAGTTCAATTAGGACTTGGGTCAACCGAGTTTCTAATTTGATTAAAAATTAAATTAAAATTAAATCTAATTTAATTTAATTTAATTAGATTCTTAATTAGATTAGGATCTAATTTAATTAGATTTATTTACTTCTGGTTTAATTTGGTTTGAGAAACTATATTTGACCAAGTCAAATATGAAATCCTAGTAAGACTTGGATTCTCTCCTTGCACCACCTATACCCCACACCCCATGCCCACTCTCTCTTATTTTTTGGTGTGGAATCCCTCTCACACATGTCCTTCTCTCCCTCTCCTACTTATTTGGTATTTTGTTATGGACCAAGTCAACAAAGATAGTTAGTTTTCAAGTTTCAAATTCTATTGGATAGAATTTTAGGAAACTTGGACTCTTCCCTTATGCCACCTCCCACCCTGATTATTTTCTGGTTTCCATGGTAAAAAGAGAGAGCCTTTTGTGTGCTTATTCTTGGTTGTCCATGGCATAAAGAAAGGAGGGGGTGCCCAAGTGTTGGGCACCCCAACTAGTTGCCTTATATGGTCCTGCCTTATCTAGGTATTTGACCTAGATAAGGACTCCTTCATATCTCACTATATAAAGTGAATTTTGGCCTAATTTTCTGAGAGATTCTAGATCATTAAGAGAGCTCTTGGGCATGTGAAAATTAGAGAGAGAAGCATCTTAGGTATTGGGATTTCATTGACACCAATCTAGGTGTCTAGATGAGAGAATAGAGAAGAAGAAGAAGAGGGTCTTTTTCTAGGTTTCTTTTGTTCTTCCCTTCTCTTCCTCCTTGTTAGAGATATTTGAGAGTTGTCTCAAATTTAAAGTCCCTTTTCTTCCTTCTGATTCTTGGAGAGTCCAAATCTTAAAGAAGAAAGAACTGGATCGACCGTCGAAGAAAGATCAGTACAGTACTAGCATACTATGCTGATTTTCGAACATCGGACTTCTGATCGAGATTCATGGGCTCGTGTAGACATTCTTTAGAGGCTAGATGCGTGTGTAGCTTAGAGCTATATCCTCAAGCCTGGATCAGTAAGTTAAAAAGTCTAACTTGCATAAGTAATATGGATCTGATCCCTTATTTCATACTTGAATGTGATCTAGTATAGATCAATATTGATGTGATCAACATGTCTTTCTTTTCTAATATTTTTAATTTTTGATTTAATCATATGCTATAATCATATAATAGGATCTTAGATCTAAGATTTTTTTAATTTTTTTGAATTAATTTTGATTAATTTCTATCTTTCGCTGTCTAGATCTAAAAAAGTTTCAAGATCTAGCCTTAAAATTCTAGATCTAGTTTCTTCAGAAGGCTCCCTCTATCTATAATGCAATCATCGACTAATCTGAATTGAATGCACTTTAGGCTATAGTGTCAACCTATTACTTGAAGATAAAGTTTTCAACAGAGTATAGAGTCAGAGAAGTTAGAGGAGATCAAATTTTGGCATGACATTGCTACATAATTGCTCTACAAGGAAAAAAGCAGTCAGGTCCTTGCACGGTGGATGGACTTAATGCTCGTGATGATTTGACTGAAGAACGGGAGGAACCAATTGATGACTTTATTACAATCTCCCGAAATAATGTGAATGAGGATCATATAGTCTAGATTGGATCCAATTTGCAAAAAAAGGTTAAAAAGCAACTCATCAATTTCTTACGAAGGAATGTTGATGTTGTTGACTGGGTCCCTACAGATATGCCCGAGATAGATGCAGAAGTGATGGAACATCATCTGGTTATTGATCTTAAGTGCCGACCATAGCGCAGCTTTGCACCAAAGTGGCAGAAGGCCATTATGAATGAGGTCGATAAGCTTCTCAAGGCTAAGTTCATCCAAGAGGTATCTTATGTGGACTAGATTGCAAATATGATCCTCATCAAGAAGGTGAATAGCAAGTGGAGGATGGCATAGACTTCACAGATTTGAACATAATCTGCTCAAAGGATAGCTATCCCTTACCCAAAATTGATCAACTGGTGGATGCAACTTGGACCATGAGCTTCTCATTTTTATGGATGCCTTCTCTGACTATAACCAAATTCAGATAGCATTAGAAGATGAAAAGAAAATAGTTTTTATTACTGACCATGATCTTTATTGTTATAGGATTATATTTTTTGGACTCAAAAATATAGGTGCAATATACCAATGCCTAGTGAACAAGATCTTCAAAGAGCAGATCGGCCATAACATGAAGGTCTATGTAGATGATATATTGATCGAAAGCTAAACTTCAACAAACTACATTGCCGATCTTGAGGAGACATTCAACACACTCTAGAAATATAAGATGAACCTGAATCCAACCAAATATACTTTCAGAGTAACTTTAAAAAAGTTTTTAGGATTCATGGTATCGAGACACGGCATCGAAGCAAATTTGGAGGAGATTCGAGCCATCCAAGACATAACTGCTCTAAAGATAATGAAACAAGTTTAATGCCTAACAGAAAAGGTTGTAGCTCTGAACTGCTTCATTTCGAGATCGGCAGAATGTTGCATATCCTTCTTTCAAGTACTCAAATAACTAAAGAACTTTTACTGGACTCCTGAATGTCAGCAAGCATTTGAAGAATTAAAGAAATACCTTAGTTCACCCCCTCTCCTTGCCAACCCCGAACCTAGCGAAGAGCTATTCCTATACATGGTGGTATCTCCTATGGCCATCAGAGCTGTCTTGATCAAAGAAGAAGCAAATGTGAAAAAGCTAATCTACTGCATAAGCTGAGTTCTGAGGGATGCAAAGACAAAGTGATGCAGGATAATGTAAAATATAAAAAAATAAAAAAAAAAAAAATCAAGTTTTCTTCCATTCATCATCAATAAATCACGTCCGACTGTGGCACATTATTTTCAGGATAGATAGTATAGTTGTCTATACTCTACTTAGAAGGTGTGATTGATTGACACGAAACCAAAGCAAGATCAATCTAAATAAGATAGATAAGTGCTACTTTAGAGATCGGTAATAATTAGCGATAATAAAATAAATAAATAGATAGTAAAATTTAAACATGCTCATGAATAAATGCAAAAAAAAATATGAATGAAATGAAAGATAGCAAAAAATTAAGCCCACAAGAAATTTAAAAAGATAAGAAGAATTTAGATAGTGGTAGTTAAGAAACTATCCTGATTAGGACTTTTAATCTTTTAACCAAGTAGATCTATCGATAAAGAACTGAATCTTTACCAATATAGGATCTAAAAAAAAGAGTAAAAATCAAAGATCAACTAAGAAGGAACGAAGGTCCTTGTCAATATTTGATTTGTAGAATAATAGATCACTTTTTCTCTCTCAGCATGATAGATGAAAATCTTGGAGGACATAGATTTTCTCTTAGTGGAATAGGCTTATGTAGGTAGATGATAAAGACGAGTCGGGATTGTAAAAATACTAGATCTCAAGTAGATGAAGGATAAAGGATAGAAAAAAAGTAAGCCTCACACCCTCCCCTCATGGGGTGATTTTGGATCTCACATCCTCTCCCTCTCGAAGCGATTGACACAAGTATTTATGGATAAAATTATTCATTCATTCATTGTCTTATTCATGAAAGATATAAAAGTTTATACAGGGCTCTAGAAATCCTATTTCTTTAGGAATCCTCTTCTCTTTACAAGAAAGAAATCAACCCTCTCAATAAAAAAGTAAAATATTATGTTTGATTTTTAAATATAATAATATATCATATCTATCCTTTATGAAATCATGGAAAAGAAATCAGTCTTTCAACAAAATAAGTAAGAAATCTAGAACTTTTAAGAAATTCTAAGAAAGAAAAGAAACTCTATGTGAGTGCTTGATGCTTGGCACAACTTGGCATGAGGATCCTTAGACATGGCCCATGCTAGCATGTGTATTTCCTTCCTAAGCATGTGGAGGGTGATGGCTCCAAAGATGATGTGGACCAAGCTTACTTCTTTATGATGGTCTCTTTCCAAATAAGGCTCTAATCCAATACAAATCCAAGTATGATCCTATGGACCCAAAACTAAAAGCATCAAAATAACTAATTGATTAAATCAAAAGATCTGGAATCAAATAACTGAAGTAGAGTTAATCTGATGTGGCTTCTTTAATCCAAATTGAATCTAAATTATATCATTAGCTTTTAGTGGCTCTCGTGTCCGCACTAATTCTCTCAGGGTGGAGAGAACTCGATCCTATCAAGTAGAGATTTATTTTGCTCTCATGATGCTCGAGCAAATCGGGATCAATACGCTGCAGCTCTTCTCAAGTGATCCAGGTATCTTCAGATTCTGATTGACCTTGTCATCTAACCAAGTATCGCTGATAGCCTCAACTCTGGGTGAAGATGATCTGCTCATCCAAAATTCTCTCAATCTGATCATGCTTTGCTGACATTTTGGCTGGTGGACACTTAGGAATGGGCTCGCTCTCAAAGATTGGTTTAGGCTCAAATGGCTCACTAGGTATCCAAGTTGGCTCTTTATAGGTGACGAGATCTACAACGTTAAAAGTAGAGCTAATCCCAAAATCAGAAGGTAAGTCCACAACATACGCATTCAATCCGATCCTTTTTAAAATCTTAAATGGATCTACTCCTCGAGCATGTAACTTCTTCATGATTCCTGATATGAATCATTTAGGTCTCATTCAAACCATTACATAGTCTTCTTTTATAAATTCTTAGGCACATCGATGAGAATCTACATTCTATTTATAAACTTTATTACTAATACTAATTTTTTTACTGATCTCTTTATGTAGACTCTTGACATGCTATGCAAATGACTCTGTAGATTTAGAAATCTTGGCATGCATGGATGGTGGGATAAGGTCTATTGATTTTCTAGATTGATATCCACGAACTACTTCAAAAGGACTCATGCCAATGAACCTATTAATAGAGCTATTATATGCAAATTCAGCTCGGGATAGTAAAAGATTCTAGTTACCCATATGTTCTCCAATCAAGCAATGTAATAAATTTTCAAGGCTCCTATTGACCACTTCAGTCTGACCATCTATTTGCAGATGAAAGATAGAAGAAAATTTTAATTTTATGCCTACAAGGTGCCAAAGAGCTTTTCAAAAGTAGTTCATGAATCTAACATCCCTATTAGACATAATCATTTTAGGCAATCCATGCAATTTAACAATCTTATCAAAGTATATTCTTACAATTTTTGATGCATCGAACATTTGGTAATAAAAAAAAAATGGGCCATTTTTTAAAATCTATCTACAACCACTAGAATAGAATCATGCTTCCTAACTATCTTAGGTAAGCCTAAAATAAAATCCATGCTAACATCTTGCCAAGGACAGTCTGGTATAGGCAAAGGTGTATATAGGTCGGTATTCTATTTTTTCTGCTTGGCCATAGTACATGTTCTACACTAGGCAATAATTCAAGTAACATCTCTTTTCAGGCTTGGCCAAAAGAACTAAACTTCTGCCAACTCTATGGTTTTATTCCTACCAAAATGTCTAAACTAGAAAATCTCTTAAAGATGTTCAGGGAACACATAGCTTAGCTCTTTTAAATAAGTAACCATCCTGAAGGATATATTCACTGTATTCTCTAGATGGTCCTTTTCGTAAAGTGGTAAGTATGCTGCCAAAATCTGGATACTCATCATAATCTTCTTTAATCTTATCAAAACCAACAACCTCTATACTAACAGTGGACAACAAAGTATGATGATGACTCAGAGCATCAGCAGCGTGATTCTCTACACCCACATGATATTTCAAAATAAGAGTATAGACTTGCAAAAACTTGACCCACCTACCATGTCTATGATTCAATTTTTTTTGAAAATTTAGGAATCAGAGGGCTTCATGATTTGAGTATAAAATAAATTCTTGCATTAGTAGGTAATATCTCCAATATCTTAGGGCTTGGACTACCACATAAAACTTCTTATCGTAGGTAGAATACTTTAGTTTAGAATCGTTAAGTTTCTTGCTAAAGTATGCTGTCGGATGACCTTCTTGATTAAGGACACCACCAATCTCAACTCCTGATACATCACATGCTACTTCAAAAATCTTTAAAAAATTAGATAAATGTAAGATTAGGGTGTGGGTCATTTATCCTTAATGTCTAGAAAGGCTCTATTAGCTACCTTAGTTGATTTAAAATCTTTCTTTCTAATGCAGTCAGTGATTGGACTGGCTATGGTGCTAAATCCTTTTGTGAACCTACGATAAAAGATTGGTAATCCATAAAAACTTCGCACATCATGCATACTCTTGGGTATCGGCCACTCAACTATTGTTTTAATCTTTTCAGGATCGGTAGACACACCATCGGGGGTAATAATAAAATCTAAGAAGATGACACGGTCCATCATGAAAGTACATTTCTTAGGATTGGCATACAGGCTTTCTATTCTAAGAACTTGGCATATTTTTTGAAGATGATCTAAATGGTCCTCCCTAGTCTGACTATAGATCAAAATATCATCAAAGTACATGACTACAAATTCTCCTATAAACGGTCATAATACTTAGATCATCAATCTCATGAAAGTACTAAGAGCATTAGATAACCAAAATGGTATCACCATCCACTCATATAAATCATCTTTCGTCTTAAAAGTAGTTTTTCACTCATCTTTCGATCTAATTCTTACTTGATGGTAACTACTTTTGAGATCAATCTTAGAGAAAATAGTGACTCCGACCATCATATCTAGCAAGTCATCTAATCTAGGAATTAAAAAATGATATTTAATGGTAATCTTGTTAATGGCACGGCTATCTATGCATATCCTCCATATACCATCCTTCTTTGGAGTCAATAATGTAGGAACCGCATAAGGACTTAAATTTTCTCTCATGAATCTCTTTTTCATCAGCTCTCCAACTTGCTTTTGCAGCTCAGCATGCTCAATGGGGTTCAATCTATAATAGGGCAAATTGGATAGGATAGATCCAGGTACCAAATTAATGGCATGTTGAATGTTTCTCATGGATGGTAAGTGATCTGAGAGATTCTTAGGGAAGACATCATGGAATTCATTAAGAAGGCTAACTACTTCCTTGGGATGATCTACCTTAGGCCCTCACAAACTTCTCTCGTAGCAAATATCCAAACTAGTGATCCATTACTCATGGTCATCTCTAATTCCATAGCACCTATCAGATGGAGACTTTTCTTTTTGATGTCTTCTTTTAGTCCATTACCTATCTTTCTATTGGTAGCCTTAGGTGGGGAAGGATTGATCATGATCTTCTTATCCTTATGAGTGAAACTACAATAGTTGGTTCGGCCATAAATCGTAACACCATTGTCAAATAGCCAAGGTCGACCTAATATAATACTTTCAACTTTTATGGATAAGATACCAAATATAATTCTGGTAAGAATGGAGCTGGATGAGAACATGGCATCTAAGTTTAATGAGAATAGAGGAAGAATCTATCCAAGACATACGGTACGGACTGGAATAATCTATAGAAGCTAATCCTAATCGTTTAACCATGTTGGTAGAGATGACGTTGATACAGCTACCACTATCTATGATTATCTTATAAATTTTATTGCTAAATTTTATGAAGATATAAAAAATAGAGATCCTATGTCAGTCTTCACTCTCCTTAGTCTGTGCTAGAACATACCTAACAACTCCAAGCCTAAGATCTGACTCTGATACAACAAAACCTAGGATATCCTCAGTACTCTCAAACTGCTCAGCTAAGTCCAGATCAGCTTCATAAACTTCATCTTCAATATTTCCTAGAGTTTTTCTTCTAATTCTTTCATAAATAAAGATCGATTGGGATATTGTGCAACAAAATGACCATAACCATGGCACTTGAAATAATGGAATCAAGAACTACTTTCCTTAGATAACTCTCTTATAACTTTTTTTTTCTTTTTCTTCTTTTTCATAATAAGATTTGTATGTAGAGGTTCGTTACTAGGAGCCTGGTTAGTATTAGGTCTCGATCCAGAAGGAGTTATTCAGCAAGGTTCAAGATGATGGGTAGTTGAATACCTAAAAAATTTCTTAAAGTTCAGGATAAGTTGATAAGCTTGTTCTAACATGGTTATCTTTCATAAAAAGAGCTCACACTAGATATCCTCTCATAATCTAGCTCTAAATCTAGATAAAGTAACAATCCTATCTTCGGTTACTCCACATCTCATGAAGTACTCATCAAATCTCATGATGTACTCAGTGACTGATCTATTTTCTTGAGTAAGTCTCTGCTACTAATCAAAAAGTCTTTGTTGGTAGGAGGTGGGGAGGTATTTTTCTCTGAGTTTCTTCTTCATTTCATCTCAGATTTCTATCGGATCTTATCTTCTCTAGTTGAGAAGATGTTCAACACTTTTCCAATAAAGTTGGGCTTGCCTAACCAACTTCATCCTAGCAAACCTAACTCTCCTTGCTTCAGACATTTCGTACCATCAAAAATAATGGTCCATGTTCGATTTTCAATCTAGATACTCTTTGAGATCTAGACAACCATCAAAACTTGAGGCTTCGATCTTCACATTCCTAAAGACATGCTCATCTTGGTCAAACTGGTTATGGTGTAGGCAGAATGCTATAGGTCGATCTAGGTCTAGATTTCTTTTTCTCTATCCTATAGGCAGCTGGGGAGACTTAGGTTTAAGTTGTCTTTGCCTAGCTTCTTCTAGTACTACTATTCTTTCACTCATAATTTTCATAAAATCTTTCATATCATCAAACTTCTCAGTCAAGGCATTAAGGATGGCTGCTGCATTGGGATCCATATTGGTACTGGATACCTGATCTAGTGGTCATGCAAGTTCAAGATGTAGAAATAAGATGCAGTAAAATAATAATAATAATAAAATGCTGGAAGGTGAATTATAAAATTTAAAATGCAAAAATTTAACTTGTAGAGATTTAAATTGCAGAATTTAAACTAAAGTCCTAACCAATCCAGCTCTGATACCAAATTGATATGGGACAATCTAAAAGTAAAAAATAATAACAAAAGATCAAGCTTTCTTTCATTCATTAATAATAAATCACATACGATCGTGGCACATTATTTTTAGGACAGACAGTATAGTTGCCTATACTCTGCTCAGGAAGTATGATTGATTAACACGGGACCAAAGCAAGATCAATCTAAATAAGATAGATGAGTGCTACTTTAAAGATCAGTAAATAATTAGTGATAATAAAGCAAATAAACAGATAGCAAAATTTAAACATGCTCATGAATAAATACAAAAAAATATATAAATGAAATGAAAGATAGCAAGAAATTAAGTCTGCAAGAAATCCAAAAAGATAAGAAGAATCTGGATCGTGGTAGTTAAGAAACTACCCTGATTAGGGCTCTTAATCTTTTAACCAAGTAGATCTATTGATAAAGAACTGGATCTTTACCAACATATGATCTAAAAAAAAAAGAGTAAAAATCAAAGATCAGTTGAGAAGAAATGAAGGTCCTTGTCAACATTTGATTTGTAGAATAATAGATCACTCTTTCTCTCTCCACATGATAGATGAAAATCTTAAAAGAGATAGATCTTCTCTTAGTAGAATAGACTTATGTTGGTAGATGATAAAGACAAGTTGGGATTGTAGGAATACTAGATCTCAAGTAGATGAAGGATAAAGGATAAAAAGAAAGTGGGCCTCACACCCTCCCCTCATGGGGTGATTTTGGATCTCACACCCTCTCCCTCTCAGAGCGATTGACACAAGTATTTATGGATAAAATTATTCATTTATTCATTGTCTTATTCATGAAAGATACAAGAGTTTATATAGGGCCCTAGGGATTCTATTTCTTTAGGAATCCTCTTTTTTTTATAAGAAAAAAATTAACCCTTCCAATAAAAAAATAAAATATTATGTCTGGTTTATAAATACAATAATATATCATATCTATCTTTTATGAAACCATGAGGAAGAAATTAGCCTTTCAATAAAATAAGTAAGAAATCTAGAACTCTTAAGAAATTCTAGGAAAGAAAAGAAATTCTATGTGGATGCTTGATGCTTGGCATAACTTGGCATGAGGATCTTTAGGCATGGCACATGCTAGCATGTATATTTTCTATTAGATGTGTGCCCTAAAAGCCAGATTGACTAATACTTATAATACACTTCTAAGAGCAATTTTATAATTTTGACTATAAATTAATAAAAAAATTATTTTCTTAAATTAATAAAAAATTTATTTTCTATCATAGTGTGTATTTAAAGTGTATGTGATACATCCTTTAAGTTAATGGTAATGATAATTCATATTTTTAAAGAGTTGAAAATTTAAGACATGAATTTTCAAAATTAACTTATAAACCACTCCCGACTGTAGGATCATCACAAAGATGATGATTGATCCGAAAGATTGATGTACGATCACTTTCTTTGAGTAGATGAGTCTTGAGTCTATGGTGTGGAGACATCAGAGTGAGAGTACAGGTACTCGTTAGAGAACGAAGGCACTGAGCGCAACCATCTCGAGCATTCATAAGGAAGTCTACCTTCTTATCGATGATAGGCTCGATGTTGCAGTAGTGTGTCTGATTCTTTGACTTGAGGTGCATTGATAATTCATCTTGAGGGTGTTGTAATTTGACTACACCATAACTCGATCTTCTAGCCATTCAGAATCCTACGGTGTATGTTGGCTATAGTACATTCATTGTAGGAATTAGATTGTACCAATAAGAGATCTATCTACCTCAGTAGATAAGGAGTAGTCCTATGATGATTATGAGAATTGAGTCCATAAGCCTATGGCCATGGCAGAGTGAAGATGATAGAAAGAGTTTCTATAAAGATTTTCACATAGGACTTGAATCGAATGATTAATTCATATAATGGATATTGGGTTTGATGAGTTCACCTTAACCCTAATCCTATCGAGGCTCAAGATAGAAGAACCTAATCACATAGATAGCTGCATCGAGAGGTTCACTTTTAGTTCTGATGGATTGCCACCATATACTGCTAGGTGTCACTGGTGGATTTTGAGAGTAATTAGAATGATTTTGATGATTGATCATTCTAATTATATGAATTAGAAAAGTTCTGGTCCATCAAAAAATGTTTCAATGATGTCGATGATAGAGATCATGACATATCTCATTACCATATGAAACTAAACCTAACTAGATCACACAAATAAGGGTTTGGGTTTGGATGTAATCAATTGAGCTAACCTAGTTTGATTGATTTGGATTAGATCTAATTAGGTTCAAGGTAATCATGCTAGCACACGATTGAGCCTGACTTTCTCCTTCTATAATCTTTCTAATTTATCACAATCGAGTCAAATTTAATTTAACTCATTTCTAAATCTTGAATGGGTTTATTTTTATCTGATTAGAATAAGTCCAGATCAAATTAATTATGAAAATTAAATTCATTCCTAGTGCAATTGGACTAGGATCAATAGTTGATCCAATTGAGAGAATTGAGGGTCACATGATCAGAGAATTTTAGAAAATTTTATAGAAATTATTTTGCTTTAATTTTTGGATATGTGATAGGGAAAAAGATATACTTTGGGTGTGCAAAATTTTATGATTTTTGAAGATTCCTAGATTGGGTTTTAATAGAGTTTTATTTGGATCAAACTCTTGAGGGAAGAGTCCTAGACGCACATGGACTCTTCCTTATCCTTTCATGCTGCCACCTTTCAGATAGATTTTTGGCATCAAAAATAGATAGGATCTGAGGTTATTCATGGAGATCAGGTCCAAGAGTTTCAATGGTCAAATTAATAAGATTTTTTATCAAAAAGGGACTCTTTATGGTGCTATGTCTTGTATAAGAACTCTTCTCACGAAATTACCTTAATGTAATTTATTTTTTCCACACCCAAAGGAGCCTTCCCTCTAATATCCATGCCCCCTCTATCCTTTCTCTCCCTCTCTTCTACATTCTTAAAAAGTTAGGCATAAATCTAACTTGAATGTCCAAGATTTTTGGCACAAGATTTAGCATCTACGCGACGATGTTCGTGAGACGAACAGGCTGCCCTCAGAAGTCATTTTGAAGGTTTTTCAAATTAGATTCAGATTTGATTTTTGGAGAAGAGATTCATAAGGAGAACATATTCAGATCCTGCTTGAGTGGATACTAGTAGAGGCTAGGCGCATGCATGACTCCTTCTAGAAACTCAGGAATCAATAGGATCATCATAGGATAATTAGATTACCAAATTAGGTACTTAAAATTAAATCTAATTTAATTTTATTTTTAACTTTAATATTAGATCTCTATGATCAAATCCAAGAAGTCTTAGATCTGATTAAGATTTTTAAAAAAAAAATTTTAAATATTTCTTCAGATCCAATCAGATTTGAACGATCCTATGCCAAAAAAATAGATTTTTCCTTCATTTCCTCCCTGGGCATGTGAAGGGTGGTGGCTCCAAAGATGATGTGGACCAAGCTTGCTTCTTTATGATAGTCTCTTTCCAAATAAGGCTCTAATCCAATACAAATCCAAGTATGGTCCTATGGATCCAAAACTAAAAGCATCAAAATAACTGATTAATTAAATCAAAAGATCTGGAATCAAATAACTAAAGTAAAGTTAATCTGATGTGGCTTCTTCAATCCAAATTGAATCTGAATTATATCATCGACTTTTAGTGGCTCTAGTGTCTGCACCATAAAGTATACTAAATTAAAAAAATTGACCTATGTTTTATTAATTACAGCTAAAAAGCTCCGACCCTACTTCCAAGGATACATGTGTTAGATATATGTGCCCTAGAAGCCAGAATTGGCTGACACTTGTAATACACTTCTAGGGGCAAAATTGTAATTTTGACTAAAATCAATAAATGGGTTATATTCTATCACATATGTGTATTTAGTGTCTGTGATACATTCTTTGAGTTAATGGTAATGATAATTCATATTTTCAAGAGTTGAAAATTTAAGACATGAATAATCATTATTAACTCATAAATTGCTCCTGACCATAGGATCATCACGAGGATGGTGATTGATCTGGAAGGTTGGTGTACAATCGCTTCTCTTTAGTAGATGAGTCTTGAGTCTACGGTGTGGAGATACTGAAGCGAGAGTATAGGTACTCGTTAGAGAACGAGGGCATTGAGCGTGACCACCTCGAGTAGTCATTAAGGAGTCTACCTTCTCGTCAATGACTGACTCGATGCTGCAGTAGTGTGTCTGGTTCTTTGACCTGAGATGCATCGGCAGTTCACCTTGAGGGTGTTATAGTTTGACTACACCATTACTCGGTCTCCTAGCCATATGGAACCCTGAGGTGTATGTTGGCTATGACATGTTCATTGTAGGAACTGGATTGCATCAAGATGGAATCTATCTACCTCGGTGGTAGAGGAGTAGCCCTATGATGATCATGAGAATCAAGTCCAGAAATCCATGGCCATGGTAGAGTGAAATAATAGAAAGAGTTTCTATTTAGATTTTCACATTGGACTCGAATCGAATGATTACATCATATGACAGAGACTAGGGTTTGACGAGTTTACCTTAACCCTAATCTGATCGGGGCTCAAGATAGAAGAACTGAATCACATAGGTAGCTGCACCAAGAGGTTCACATTCAGCTCTGATGGGTTGCCACCATATACTGCTAGGTGTCACTGGTGGATTTTGGGAGCAATTAGAATGATTTAGATGATCGATCATTCTAGCTGTTCGAATCAGAAGAGTTCTAATCCATCGAAAGGAGTTTCGATGATGTCGATGATAGAGATCATGACATATCTCATTACCATACAGAACTGAATCTAACTGGGTCACACAAACAAGGGTTTGAATCTGGTGATCATCAATTGAACTGATCTAGTTCAATTGATCTGAATGAGATTCAATTAGGTTCAAGAAAATCGTGCTAGCACTCGATTGAACCTAACGTTCTTCTTTTGCTATCATAAATAAGTTGTCCTGTCTGAGCCAAAGGAGTTTATGCTCAAACAGAGGCCTTCATATGGTCTGATTGGAGGTTGTTCAAGTCAAAAAAGGTTATCTTATTTGTAAGACACTACCTACCATTTTTGGTCACCTGCCATTTCTTGTTCTTTGACTTTGGTCAAAAGTCTACCTTTGACTGGTCAAACATTGACCATTGATACTTTGACTTTTGACCACATGTCATGCACCTATTGGAGAGCTGGTGGGGGCCTGTCCCCCTGCCAGAACCTGGCAAGGAGAAGGGCGCACGCCACCCTAGGCGTGTGCCCAAGTTGGAGGCGCTTAGGAGTCCTTGTTGGACAAGGACTCCATCTCCTTTTTGGATTCTAATTAGAGTTCTTCTAAGAACCAACTTTGACTGATCTTAGGCGCCCTCTAAGGAGGAATCCAGGGGACTCTATTCCCACCAATCAGATTTAGATCTAATTTCACAAAGGATTGTGATTGGTTGGGAAGAAGAGGAGTTGGATCACAGCTAGTCTATAAATAAGACCCTGTATCCAACTCAGATTGTATGAGATAAAGAGACATGATATGATCATAGTTTCTCCACACCCCAATGCTGCCTCTCCCCTCCTTCTCCATGCCATAGTCTCTTCTCCCCTTGCTCTCCACGTCCAAAAGGAGTTTTGGACCCTGGTTGGTGCGATTCAGATCAAAGAAAGGCGATCAAAAATAAGAAGGCTGCGCTGCTGCAAAGGACGACTGCTCATCTTCAAAAGAGTTTTGAAGATCCTCCAAATCAGATTCAGATCTGATTTTTGGAGGCATGATAGAGAAGTAGAGGATCTCCAGATCCAACCTAAGTGGATACCGGTAGAGGCCAGGCGCTTACGTGGCTAAGATCCAGAACCTTCCGTTGCAAACAGGATCATCAACAGGATAATAGGATTACCCAGATCAGGTAAATTAAATTTGATTTAATTTATATTTTAATTTTATTTTATTAAAATAATAAGAATCAGATCTAAAACATATCAAGATCTGATTGGGATCAAGAGAAAAATTTTTGAAATATATCTCTTGATCTGATCTGATCTGAACGAACCTGGACCGAGAAATCAGAATTTTCCTTCAACATGCTGACGCTTTTCACTGATCAACCCATCAAGGCTGTCCTTCATTGGCCAGATACTTCTGGAAGACTAGCAAAGTGGGCAATAGCGCTCCTTGAATTCAATATCAATTTTCAACCTCGACCATCTATTAAAGCTCAAATATTGGCTAACTTCATAGTAGAGTGCACCATCTCAGATTCAGTCGAACCTAAGTAGTAAGAAGTTAGCACTTCTAGTTTGTCGCCGAACTCACTTGAAGAAAGAGCAGATCTTCCTAAGAACTCATGGGCTCTATATGTTGATGGTTCATCCAATGCTTCTGGAGCATGTGTAGGCCTAATTTTTATTAATCCAGAAATAGTTGTTGCTGAATATGCACAGTGCTTCAAGTTTTCTGCAATCAATAATAGAGCTGAATATGAAGCTCTGATCGCAGGATTAAGAATAGCCAAGAAATTAAAAGCGGACCATGTAAAAATTTATACTAATTCATAACTGATAGTGGGATAAGTCAATGGTGGTTATGAAGCCCGAGAGAAAAATATGAAAAAGTACCTAAACAAGGTAAAAAGTCTAATCTCGACCTTCAGTAGCTTTGACATCCAGCAAATCTCAAAAGCAGAAAACACCAGGGCCAACTTTCTATCCAAGTTAGCTACTTTAGCTCTAAATGAATTGCCAAAGAAGGTTTCTTTGAAGTCCTTCAGGATCCAAGTCCGAAAGAATCCTAGGTAGTGATGCAGGTCGGCCATGAACCTAGCTGGATTGACCCATTGATCTTATATCTCAAAGATGGCATCTTTCCCAGAGACCCCAAAGAAGCCTAAAAATTGAGAAATCAAGCCTCCTGTTATGTTTTATATGAAAATAAACTATATAAAAGATCTTACTCCTTATCACTTTTCAAATGCCTTCAATCATTCGAAGCTGAGAATGCCCTAAGGAAAGCTCATGAAGGAGTATGTGGAAACCACCTCAGAGCTAGATCACTATCTTATAAACTACTTTAGCAAGGATACTACAGGCCGACCATGCAACAAGATGCTACTGATTATATGAGAAAACATGATATGTCAAAGAAATACCAATATTTAGAGGCAGTCGGCCTCTCAACTCATATTTTTAAGTACTCCATGGCCATTTGCATAATAAAAATGGGCATACTTGGGCCCTTTTTCATAGCATCTGGACAGTGAAAATTCCTCTTGGTTGTAGTGAATTACTTTACTAAATGGATTAAGGCCGAATCCTTGGCGAAGATAACCAAAGCTAAAGTTTAGGACTTCATCTGAAAGTTGATAGTTTATAAATTTGGCCTATCTCAGGCTCTAATTACCATCAATAGGTGCCAGTTTGTAGGGGTAAAGTTTGCCAAATTCTATAAGGACTTGAATATTTTCCATCATTTTATATTTTAGCACACTCTCAAGCGAACGACGAAGTTGAAGTGACTAATAGAATTTTGCTATAAGAAATAAAGGCCAGAATTGAGCGAGCAAAAGGAACATGGGTAGATGAACTCTATCAAGTGCTCTGGGCTTATAGAACCTTCCATAGATTGCAAACTGGGGAAAATTCATTTGCTTTGATTTTTGGAACTGAAGCAGTCATACTAGTTGAACTTGAACTTCCCTTAGCGCGAGTTGAAGGCTTCAATGAATAGAATAATTCACAGGATCTCAAAGTAAATCTTGATCTATTAGAAAAAAAATGGAAGAAAGCTCATATTCAGATGGTAGCTTACAGGTAGAAAGTGGTTTGCTACTATAATTCCAAAGTCAAAAGTAAAATATTCAAAGTTAGAGATCTGGAGCTATGAAGAGCAAACATCTCTCAGCCATAAAATTAAGGTAAGCTTGCTCTGAACTGGGAAGTCTCCTATGAGATCGTAGAAATTATCCGACCAAGAATTATTATCTGAAGGAGCTCGAAAATTTAATCTAATTTTCAATGTTGAGGACTTACCATCTTATCGAGGCATATTCTAGCCTCTTGCTATGCATGTAGATGATAGCAGAGATTATACTCCATCTCTTTCAGTGCTAGTATCAATTCTTCCACTACTTTCATTATCTTTGTCAAATCAAATTGAATGTATTATCATGGATGAGATTGTATCTTCTACTGATGAAGTATTTCGATGATTTTTGATCAAATGGCGAGGCCTTCTAGATTCAGATGCTACTTGGATTCTTGAAAAAGAGCTACATCGTATTGATCCAGACATCCTAGAAGATTAATTCAATTCCTTACCAGAGTCAAATTTTTTCTAGCCAGGAGGGAATGATGAAAATTAGGAATTATGCACATATTTCAGAAGAAAGCATCACTGAGAAATCCTAACCATAATTCTATTTTGAGAGTTTATTTAAGATTTTCTTATTTTTATTTTATTAGAATTTTTATTTTTATTAAGACTCAATAATTTGATTTTTATTAGATTGCAAGTTGCATCTCTATTTAAAGATCCTATTTGTATGGAGAAATAGAAAATTGAAACTTAATTGATTGAATTGATTCCTGAATCCAAGCTTAATTTTTTTCTTTTCTCTTACAGTTTCTCACTGTTTTCTTTTATTTTTTAGTGGCTCTACATCATCTTGCATATGCATCAAGTGATCAAAAAATACATCTAATTCAATTTTATTTAGGCTATTCAATTTTTGACTACTTGATGCATAGGCTAAGGATATCCAAATCATATGATTTTTTGTATGCAAATATGTTTGAGGTAGTAGATCACATTCAATGACTTAGATCATTAATGTAGGATCCCTATTATAGAGTTTTGATCTGACTGGATCTGAGTCCAAATCTAGCCGATTTGATTCTAGCCCGGCTCTATATATATATAATATTTGTATGTGTGTGTACTTCTTTAATTTCTTCCCCATTGGATGTGACTACCATACATCCATGTTTATGTGTGCACATTATTATCTTTTTGAAGTACACAATCCCTGATTGTTTACCTCCTCTTTCTTTTTCTTTACTCTTGTAACAATCTAAGACTTCACCTATAAAAAACTAGCCAGCATGTATCATTTAGGTTCTTTGGCCCTATATAAATACCAAGGGTCCACCCAGTGCATAGCTAATGTGGGACTAAAGATACGCCCACATCGGTCCTCACAACTCTCCTAATCTTCCCACCACCACTCCCCTTTTCACTCCTCTCTACTCTCTTTAACTACCAGGTCACTAGATCTTGAAACCTCACATCTTTATTGTTTGTAACCACTAACATGATCGTCTATCATTAGCAACAATATTACCAATGTCTTGTCTTCTACTGCCAATTTTGAGCTTGATTTATGCAAGACTTGAGTCGTAGACCATGATTTGGCTTGGCCTGAAGAATTTAGTTTGCGCTTGGGTTGGGTTTGAGCATACCTTAATACAATGTTTTTTGTCTCAATACTAGGTCTTGCATAGGTATCTTATTGGTTTAGTATGATAACAACCTATCCTAACACACGACATATTGTGAGAGTTGGTACAACATCTATACAACATGTTGGTACAAGAGCATACCAAGCTCCTATGTCATATTTGTACTGTATTAAGTTGGTATGGTGCACCCCATACCATCCTATATGACTTGCTACTTAAAAGATTACCTTAATGAATTCAAGCAAAGCCTAGGCTAATGGTGATTGACTAAAGCCCAACCCATTTCCAATACTTCATGCATATAGAATCTGCTCATTGCAGATGAGCTACCAATAAAAACTAAGCACAAAGAATATAGTTGCATTTTTAGTGCAAATATTTTGAGGCTAAGGTGCCAAGATAACCATGTTCTGAGCTAGGAGGATTCTCAAACTTGATGTAAACTATTTTAACCACCATAGATGGGGCTAGATAGGATCTTGGAGTAAAATATATCATATTAGGAAGCTAAGTCGCATGTCAAACTTTAGAAGACCATAACTTGGTTATACAAGATGTCCGATTGAGACGATCTTTTATTTTGAAATAGGGTATCTTTTTGAGATCTATAACTTTGGGCCTACCTCCTAGGGGGTTGAATTAGGTCAAAATTCTATCATTTATATCTTGAAATGGACTGGTCAAATCAAAATTTTTCTTTTCAAGAAAGATTTTGATCGAGGATTATCTTCCAAACTCATGAAGAATTAGGTGAAGCGATGGAAGGTAGAATTAATATACATATTGAAATATTTTTATATAAAATTTTAGTATTTTTTCATGATTATTTATATAATTGTGTTTTTGTAGAGACTTAGTCCTATTTGAACTAAATCAGGAAGAAAAATTTGATCAAATTGTGTGAGGAGAGACATCCTTCTAAAAGTTGAGAAATATTTTCTGAATTATGTAAGGGTGGACCTCACTATTATAACTAAAGGCTATATACCTTAGTTTATGGGGGGTAGAGAATCAATTAAAGAAAATGGTACACCAGCCTTACTTTCAAAAATCTTCTTGTTTTCTAGTTTTCTTTTGTGAGATTTAAGTTAAATGGATTAAAAAAAAATCTTCCTTCTTTTCGATCAGATCGTATTGGTGTTAGATCGATCCTTTACATCTATAGGAGCCTTAGTTCATGGTTCAAATGCACAAGCAATACAAACAATCCGAAGAAGGACTATCTGTGCTTTAAGAACATTGAAAGATAAAGGTGAGTATGGCTACTAGTTCTTCCTCAATGGATGATGAGATGAAAGAACATCTCATACAACTAAAGAAGAAGATTGCTCAACTTATTAAGATCATCTTTAGATTGGCATTATCTTTAGCACAAGCACAAGCACCAGCAACTCCTATTACAAAGCTATCTTCTACATTTGGAGATGAAGATCTTCAGTCCAATAAGAGGATGAGCAACATAAATGTACATAAAATCTCTCTTCAGCTCTTTAAAGTTGAAGCTTGAATCAAGATCCTTGTATATGATGGGACTGCTGATGTAGAAAATCTACATAACTGGCTAGACCATTTAAAAACCTACTTTACTTTCTATGAATACTCCAATATTCAGAAGGTAGCTTTAACCTAGCTCAAGCTTTATTCAAAATCTCTTGCTTGATGGAATTAATATATGAGGAACAACGACATTTCTAATTTGACGTGGAGCAAATTCAAGGGCCTAATCAAGAAGCAATTTTATCCAATTAACCACAAGAAGGATCAGTTGACAAGAGGCAGTACTTATTGTAGAAGTATGATCAATTTGTCCAAGACTATATCTATAAAGTTCCACAAGCAAACAATCTCCCTCAAAATCTCCATTAAAGATGATGTAGTCATCTTGAAGTCCATGGAGGTTTCCATAAAAGTATCTAAAAGGATCTAAAGCTCTTCAAAGTTGAAAACATCAGTGAAGCTTGCATGGGGATTGAGGAGAAAAATCGACCTAGGGAAGACAAGAAAAGAGACAAGTTCAAGAAAGGTAGGAGAAAATCAAACTAGAAGGAAAAGTAAGGCAAGAAGCAGGCCAATATGACTCAAAAAAAATTATTATGATCACTACAATCTTCACGGATACGGCAAGGAGAAGTGTTGGAAGCTCCATCTCGAATTGAAGCCGAAATGGAAGAAACCGAAGCATGACGATTTCTAGAAGAAAGGGAAGATTCTCAATGCTGTTGAGTTTGAGTTGACAAACTCAAGTAGACTCTAAATTAATCTTGATGGCAAGTAAACCTAAGATAAAAATTGAAGCAAATCTAGAGGCACGAGAGAAACTCTTCCATTTGATGATCCAAGTAAAGCAAAGCATCATCGAGCCTATTATAGATCCTGAAAGTTAGAAGAACCTTATCTTTGAAAATCCGGTTCAAAAGCTAGGGTTATAGACCAAGCCTCATCCACCTCCCTATCCTTTTAATTAGATTCAAAAAGATATTGAGTGAAAAATCACCAAGTAGTGCACCTTCAAGTTCATCATAACTACAAATATATTGATGAGGTAACTTATGTAGTTCCTTTGAATGTTTGCTAGGTTATCCTTGGGAGCTTATACCTTTGGAATTGAGATGCAGTCTTCTATAGGTAGTAGATGACGAATCATTTCATAAAAGAATGAAAAAGCTAAATTCATTATCAATACCTCCAAGACATAAGAAAACATAGATCTTGTGACTACTACCAAGAGAATCAAATCGTTAATGCCTAGGGTAAGTTCATGATAATGGTATGAGAAGCTGATACTACTCATAAGAGGCCAATCTCTCATCCCTTAGTTCCATAATCAATCAAGTGAGATTGAGATCAAGATGAAATCATAGTAGACATCGCCAATAAGGAAGCATGCCAAGAAGCCTCCTGACCACGAAGTCTAGATGCAAGAGCAAACCAAGTAGTTCTCTGAGATCAGAAAGCAAAGAAAGCAAGGTGAGAAACCATCTCAAGCACAGCCAGATGGTTTAACCATGAAACGAAGAAACTAAAGTTTTCCCACCCTCAGTTCTAATTTAGCAAGAGCTAAATCCCCTAAACAAGGGGAGCCTTGATCCATGAGAATCCTCAAACTTGATGTAGACCACTTTAACCGCTATAGATAGGGCTAGATATGATGCTTAAGCCAAATCTGCTATATTAGATAGCCAAATTGTGTACTAAACTTCATAAGATCATAACTTGATCATATAATATTTGATTGAGATGATCTTCTTCTTTTTTTAAAAAAGTTTTTTAAAATCTATAACTTTGGGCCAGCCCTCTAGGTAGTTGAATTGGGCCACATTTCCATCATTTTGACCTTGAAACAGGTCGGTAAAACTGAAATTTTTCTTTTTAGAAAAAATTTTGACTAGAAGTTATCTTCCAATCTCTAAAGAATTAGATGAAAAGATTGAAGAAAAGTTGATGTATAAGTCGAGATCTATCTTATACAAAATTTTATATTATTTATGATTATCTATATTTTTTATATATATATATTTTAAGAGACGGTCCTATTCGAACCAAGAAGAGGAATCTAACCTAAATTGTGTAAGGTTGGAGATCCTTATCAAAGCTAAGAAAAGGAAGCAAATCTGAATTATGTAACGGTGGACCTCGCTGTTATAAATAGGGGTTATATACCTTAGTTTATAGGGGAGTAGAGAATTAATGAAAGAAAAGGAGACTTGAGGAAAATCTTGAAGCTACAACATATCATAATCATAAATACAAAGCTACTAGTGCAGATGTTTTGTTGTGTATAGGTAAGATTTCAAGTCGCAACAAGTGACTCCATGAACAAGAAAAGGCTAAATCAAGATGATATTTAAGCTTAAGAATTCTGCTCAAATGGTGAACAAAGTATGATAAATGGAAGATTCGAAGAAACCTCAAAGAAGAATTGCCAATGGTGTAATTGGTTATAATTCCACATGTACAAATTTGCATATAATCAAGAAAATCTGAATATAGAAGCACTTAATTGTAAAAGATGATGAAATGAGGCAACAAAATCCTGTAACAGATTGATTCAAGAATCAAAGCCATACTCCATTTGTAGATGTCCATCAAAAAGCATGGAAACAACAAACTTCAAGTATATTTAATATTAAGGGGGCCAAAAAATCAAAAAAAAAAGGAAAAAACTCAAATCCTTGTCATAAAATACGTGATTAGAAGAAACTTAGTAAATGATCGAGAACAAGGTATGAGAACCTAAGGAGAAACAACCAACTAGAGTATTGGACTTCATTGGATGGCCAAATCGTGATATCTCCATAACTAGTGAGTACAAAACAATTTGGCGTCTCACAAGAAACCAGGTAGAATAGCAAGAAAGTTCAAAACTTCATGAAGGTGACAATGTTGGCTTCTGCAAAATAAAAAAAGCCATCAGCAAGAAGTTTCACTGTTGTTCAGAAAATAGAATCCTCCAAATTAACTGCCCCAGTCAGAAGCCAAGGAAAATCTTAACACTTTATAAATTGTAATCTTATTACTCTGGTTGTCATTTTTGTTAATAGTTTGGAATGTTACTTGAATCCAGAGCAACCATTATGTGGAGTCACCAAAACCTTAAAACATAAGTGGCCCTTGCCAGTCACAAAATCTTTCAGAAAACCACATTCCTCTTCTCAAAACCATCTTTTCTCTCAAGATGTATCACTACAAATTTTTTTTTTAATATTTTTTTCCCAACTTTTAGCAATTAATCTCAGCCTACCATTGGTTTTAGATATGAAACTTAGCTAAAGCTTTATAACTCATATGATACGTTAGCATATATTAGAATGTGCAATTAAAGATATACATGTGTTAGTACCGATCATTTCTACTTCCCATAATTTATGAACATGTATAGTGTTCATGATACATAGATTGTTATACAGCTCGTAGATTTGAGTTTGTACCTACATTATGCATTTTGTGCGTACATCTGGGGACCACCTGGTAGAACCTCCAGCAATTGGAGAGAACGTTATCTGATGTCACTAAGGGACACCCAGAATAATGTAACTGATATGATTCACATAATCAAGTATTCCTTGAGCATGGAAAATAGACCAGAGAGGATCAACTAGAAATTGCATTGGAGCAATAGGGATAATGGTTGATGTGCCATCTTCTGTGTTGCCAAAGAGATAGCAGACTACTGCTAAGCAGCAGTTTTCAAATTGAGTTTCTATGGAACATAAACATCCTTTTCTTGATTCCATTTCCCTATTATCAGTCCGTCTAATGGAGGTATTAGCATACACCAGATTTGTTATGAACTCTAAATGGCTTAGAAATTGCAGGGTTATATTGGTTTCATCTTAGACAGCAAAGGCCAAACTTGCAAATCTGAATTCATGCTCATAACCGTGGGCATGATGGAAATTGATGAGAGAGAGAGACATGGCAAGCACAAAAACATGAACAAAAATGACCACCATATAAATTCAGTTTTATAAATTGTACAACCAATTTACCCGTGGTCTTAATGAAGCATGGCAAATATTATAGAGACCAGAAATTTCAAAAATCAGGCACTGGGAGGATATTGTGCACATATTATTTATATTAGGTGAAGCACCATAGATAGATATGACTCAGCGTACTGATGCATCTTATCTTTTTTCTTCTTTCCTTTAAATAAATATCAATGTTTGAAAAGAAAAGAGTCCGACTTACTCGTTGGGGCTAGTTCCAAACTGAAAAGATCATCATCATCCGGAATCTCTAATATGTTATCAGAATTTCCTGGTTTTATCTCTGGTCCTGGTAACATCTCATCGTATGTCACATTGGTTTTCTGATTTCCTATCGGCCTTCGTAGGAGTTCGATGCTATTGTTGCGTTTCATCCTTGAGATACCACAAGATAGCCTCTCCATGAAATATTTCTTGTCTTTTTTCATCTGTCTGTTAAAAAGACAAGATAAAATCATTGTTTAGTTGAAATAAATAAAAAAGAGATGAGATAACCAGAAAACCATGATCTGCATGCTTGATTTTAGAAATAGCTTGTACATAAAATCTTAGAGTAGAATATCATAAAAAAAGCAAAAGAAAAGGCAGAAAGATGCATGCCTTGTTTTTGTCTAATAAGGATACCGACAGGAAGGCTAGATTTGATAATGGTTAGTGTTATCAGCGAGGCGTAACATTGCAAGTAACCATGTACCCCTTGACAATATAGTCCATTACTGTTTTTTTTCCTCTAACATGCAACCATCATATGATCTTCTGATTTTATGGTGAACAACATTTCATTCTTATACATACTTGCACGAACTTAATGAATGGAAATTCCTATCCACTTTTATAACATTTTTGCCTAACCTGTCAAGAATTATCCATGTTGCCCTCAGCTTCTTGGCTTCTTCTAGAGCAACTACTTTTGGTGAAGCTGCCGCTACCACCCTTCTGTGAAATGTAATCTGAATGCCATGTTAAAAAAATTCATGTCAACAACCAAGTCTACTTAGTAAACTGCTAGCACCGCATAACAAATAATACATGTGAAAATTGCATAAATATCTGTGCCTCATGTCCCAATGAGTTATGTATGTGAATGTTTTCCTGGTATCGCATAGCTGATAGGTACAGACATTAAATAGCATCTACAAGTATAGCCATTTTAAAAGGATTATTCTACTTGAACCATACCCTTTTTGTTTCATAGAGCTCACTAATCGATGCAATCTCTGCACTGTTCTGGTATTCTTCCTCCTTCTTTTTAAGTTCTTCATCAATGATTTTTTGGTTTGCCCCTAAAATAGAATTTGAGTCTACCCTGCTTTTGTATCCCACTGGGAAGGAACAAAAACAAAGGACAACGAAAATCAATTGCCAGAAAAGAAAATAACTTTTCATAACCGTACTTGATGCTTCCTACATAAGTCACCACCATTTTTCTCCTGTCTCTAATAAAAGTTGGAATTCTTACTCAATTTTCCAGCTGCCATGAAAGGAAACGTACTAGGGGTATTGACCTGGTGAAGAACTCCAAGGAGTGTGAGTTCATCCCCAGGTTTGAGGGAAAGGCCATCTATGGCCCATTTAATTGCGCTCAAACTTATGTCTCTTGATGCATCCTGGATCACCACCACCCTCTTTGACCCCACTGACATGGTATCTCCAGTTTAAGAATTTAGCACTGCGTAAGGAAAACCAATAAGGAAGAAAATTGTATATATAAAGTGTATGACCACTAGGTTTTTGTTATTTTCATTCACATATGTTATTCTGCAACAAAATACTGGGTTAGTGCAACAGTCTGTAAAAATATTTTTACAGACATGACTTCATGCTTGTTGTGATAACAAAGGTGCAAATGAATGTTGAGAAGGCCAAGTCTTAATCAGTTGTGTAAAATTGAGATATGATCTCCGACTTAAGCATATGAATAAACAGCAGAAAATCTGACAGAAGAATTTCAACTATGGATACCTAAAAATACAGTGAGGTAAATGGAGCATGATAATTTCTTCAAAGAACGGGAAGGGAAGTCTTTCATTATGACTGCTCTGAACTTTCTACAGGAAGTGATTAACAAAAATGTACAGACAACAGCAGAAGCATAAAGTATGTCAATTAGCTTCAGGATCAGTAACTCAGGAGCTTCTGGCGAAGAAATATAAAGGAAAATAGGACTAACATGCTTAATTTTTTGAGCTAATGTTAATTGATCGGTTAACTGCTATCGGAAAAGAAAGAGGAGTTGATAGCAGAAAACTGATCAACTTTCAGGTTTCAGAAAAATAATAAGACGTGGACATCCGATGATTTTTAGGGGATCCGAAACTGTGAGCGAAATGGTGGTGTCTGGTGGATCCAGGAAAGCATCTCGGATTCATGTCGAGCGCATATTCGGATATATAAAGGTTGGGAATAGAAAAGGTTTCATGGAGGCAATCAGTGCAGTTTAGCTGGTGTTATATTCAGTGAATCCCAATGTATTTCGTCATGTCCCTTTACACATTCTGTGAGCAAACCAAAGGACGCGGAGAAACCAATGACCATTTTAATAGTTTGTTTTGTATACAGCTGGTTAGTCACTGTCATATTGGTGAGTTAGATGTAATCAACAAATATTCTTGGATACGAGAATATAAAATCCAAAAATATCATGCTCTACTTGGAAATTTTAGTTACTGCTAAGAAATTATTCTTGATTTATGACTATTAAAAGGGGTTTTTTTTTCCTGAGGGGTCACTTTTATGTAAAGCTCAGGAAGGTGGTGCATCTGATGATCACCTATAGGAGTCCATATTTTAGCCTCCACCAGCACTGTTTTTCCTGTAAAATTGGATTCTAAGTAGCCAGCTACAGATGCGATTGTCTGAATCTTTCCAGGAGTTCTTACAAAGAAGAGGTTTGAACTTATTTAGATATTAAAATGTGCTGTCAATCCCTTTAAAAATAATTTATAACCCTGCATCCAAGGATCCACTGCAATCTGTTGAAACCACAAGCATTATCAAAGAATAATTAATTAACATAAGCATATAATTTTATTATCCGTTGCTTGTAGTTAAAACATTAATAGGATATATGTTACCTTCTATACTTTCAGTTATTTCCAGAGACAGGATTTCCATCACATGTTTGCTCCAGTCCTTCTTCAATCTACTTCAGGTTCAGGAAAGAAAGTTTCTTTAGGTGTAGATAATGTCCTCAAGAAAAGTATTTAGCAGCCAATATGACCTTAACAAAATGAAAAGCCATAGCAAGCCATACTCATGGTCCTCTCATTGTTAACATTACAATTATCAGGTCACTTCAAATGTGCTGATAAAAGTATGTTGATATCCAGCTGCGGCGATTATGATGTCTACACAATGCCCAAATTGTGACGATTGTGTCGATGATTTTGAAGTTGTAGAAGTGCAAAGATCAACAGATTTTGACCACAGAATTATAAACAATGATCCAATACCATTAAAAAATAGCCTACAGCTGCCTATGTATTACATTTGTTGTTGATAACTTTCCCTAAATATAAGTTTGTCTAGTCCCAAACTAGTGGAAGCTTGGCCTCCTTATTCAAGGGTTCATAATAATTATGAAGCAGCTGAAATCAGGTTGTGTCCTAGCCAGTTAATTACGTCATTAAAAAAAAAAAAAAAAAAGGGAATACCGACTCAGATTTTGAATATGCAAACCAAAAGTGCTGGTAGACCATTATAGGACCTGCTATTTCAAATTGATGTTTGAGCTTTAAAGCTTTTGGGTCTTACAAAGATGTTTTATGTAGGACTCATATTTATTGAATCCGAAATGAATATACCCTACAAGCCAATCAAAATATTTATTTTGATGGATTATTCTTTTATCTTCTAGACTCATATAATGATATTTTAAATAAAAAAAGATATTTATTTCATCATATGCTGCATCTTAATTGTTCATTTAAGATTATGATGAATCCCATAGATTAGGGCTATAGTTCTAGGATTATGATGAGATCATACCTGTGAGATTTAAAATCTTAAAATCCTAATTTAAAATATTTCTGATCGATGGAATATTGAGTTGGGGATCAATATTTTCAAAAAAACTGGCACATCCTATGTATGCTCGATGAAGAGGATGATTGATCTCACTATCACTTGCGTGTGACACTGTTGGAGGGTTTTTATGCCTGCCGAAGACATGAGAACATAAACTGATTGAAGGTCTAAAAAAGGCTGAGGCCAAGGTCCTGTCATAGGCCGAAATTCAGTTCACCGAGAGATAGAAGCCAAAGTCATGATGTAG
Source organism: Cocos nucifera (assembly GCA_006176705.1). NCBI lineage: Eukaryota > Viridiplantae > Streptophyta > Magnoliopsida > Arecales > Arecaceae > Cocos > Cocos nucifera. The sequence goes on from QRFJ01001603.1 coordinate 280,960, forward strand.
GCTGATTGAAGATCTTCGAGGAGTTGAGGACGAAGTCCTGAGTTAGACCGAGCTTGATATCATCAAAAGATGAAAACCAAGATCTTCGAAGGTTGAATTGAAGGCCATTGAAAGCTAAGGTCGAGGTTCCTTCTCAGGCCGAGCTTGATATCATCAAAGGATGAAAGCCAAGGTCTTCGAAAGGTTGAATTGAAGGCCATTGAAGGCTAAGGCCGAGGTTCCATCTCAGGTCGAGCTTGAAATTATCAAAAGATGAAAGCCAAAATTTTCAGAAGGCTAAATTGAAGGTCAAACTTTCCCAGGACGAATTTCTCTATGATGAACTTCTCTAGAACGAACTCCTCCAGGATGAACTCTCTCCGAGACGAACTTCCCTCAGGACGAACTCCCTCAGAATGAACCCCTTCAGGATGAACTCCTCCAGGACGAACTTTCTCTAGGACGAACTCTTCCAGGATGAACCCCTCCAGGATGAACACCTTTAGGACGAACTCCCCCAGGATGAACTCTTCCGGGTTGTCAACTTTTTCCCTACATACCATGAGGAACAATACTTGACATGATTCCTAAAAATATTCTAGTGGACAAATAAAATATCTCTGATAATCCACTGCTCTCCCACAACTAACAATCTACAATCCATTCTAACAAACTCTAAATCCTTCTATAAAAAAAGAAAAAGAGGGACCCCAAGGTACGCAACTCTTCTCTCCCAAATGCTCATCTTCTTTCCTCTGTTGAATGAAAAACTAACTTGAACGTCAGAGGATCCCCGCCAGAGCCAACTCTGATCGAGAACTTCTCTTGTAGGTACGGCCACCTCCGTCTCATTGCCATCGACTCGCCGCCGTCACACAACTCCAGCGATCCAACCTCAAAATGGATTTCTGCGTCAATAGATGGCGCTAGAAGAAGGGCCTTTGAGCATGTTTATGGAAAGAAATGAACATCCAACAAGAAGAGCTCCGTTGCATCGCTCCAATAACGATGGGATTCAACATCCATCTTTAACAGATCCTATCCAGGCTCAAACCGGGGGGCTTCAAATGAGGAAGAAATTTCAATCAAGGAAGGAGACAATGACAAGGATAATCTAAACCAACAAAGCGCCATGAGATCCAAATAAGAGATATAATTATGTAGATTTTTTAGTCATATTCTATTCTTGATTTTTCATCCATTCTCTTGAATTTTGAATAGAATCAAATATTAGAAGGGAGATCTTTATTTGCACTCGAATTTGCTGGGCAAAATTTAATTTAAAAACTTCATAAATATGATGCCCAGCAAGGATTCTATATAAACCTTCTTTCAGATGCATGTAGGAATGGCAACTTGAGTGAAAAATATTCTAGAATTAACTGTCGGCACTCCACATACTAACATTTGCACAAATCAAGATGACTGCTAGGTCAGCTCTAGATTTGATGGTGTAAGAAGAATATCGAAATTGAGGATTTGAAATGTTGTATAATAAGAGGATGCAGCTGCACTGTGTTTGGCGAACTTCTAAGGCTTCTTAAGACTTTCGCCATTCTATCAACTTTTGCTGCATTAATCACTAATAAGAAGCTTTCCTCTAACCATGATGCAATAAGCTACATAGTTGCTGGTATTTATTTATTCATCTATTTATTTTTGCTGTAGATCATGGTAACCCAAAGTCCAAGTCAAACCATCAGAAAGTGGTGGGAGATAAATTTGAAGAGTTGTTCAAAAAAAAAAAAAGAGGTTCAGTTCCTATTTGTCCAAAAAAAAAGGAGGGGAATGGAAAAGCAAAAAATGGATAAAGAAAGTGGGAGGAGAGTCGGTGGCCTGCCCCACGCCCATCGCAACCATCCGACCGGTCTCCTCCGAGCTCGCGAGTCTGGGCGCCCTCCTTCGGCCTCCTTTGAACCCACGGTGATCCTCCGGCCTCCTCCAAACCCACAGCATCCCTCTGACCTCCTCTGAACCCATGGTGCCCCTTTGATCAGCTCTCTCACCTATGCTCAAGCTCCTCCAACCAATCTCCCCGCACTCCCAGGTGCGATCCACGGCAGTTCCGACCGATTTCACTCTCCCAACGCACCCGACCGTCTTCTCTCTCCTGCATAACCCTTGTAATCAGGCTTCTCTGCCATGCGCCTAGGCATCTTCGATCGAGTTCCTCCCTCGTGCTCCCAGGCGCAATCCACGGGATGCCTCCGGCCTCGTCCAAAACCCATGGCGCCCCTTCGATTTTCTCGCTCCTAGGTGAAACTCGAGTGACCCCCCCTTTGATCTCCTCTCTCGTCCATGCCCATCACACCTCCAGCCAGTCCCATCCGAGCCCGCATGTTCAAGCGATACTGACGGACTCTCTCTCCCATGCAGTCGAGCTTCTCCCCTATGCTCTCAAGTAGAACTCGAGCTCCTTTGAACTTTTGGCTGCGCCCATGCGACCTCCGACTGGCCTCCACCAAGTCCGCATTCAAACTCCTCCGATCTTCCTCTCGTGTGCATCGTGACTCCTCTGACCAAACTTTCTTGTGCTCTTAGGCACAATCCATGGTGACTATGGCTGAACTTCCCTCTCCTGCAACCCACGGTGCCTCTCCCTCCAATCTCCTCCCCGTGCGTCGATCTCCTTCCTCACGACTTCGAGTAGTGGTCGGAACTGGTCGAAGCTATGGTGCCGACCTTCTTCCCCCCATGCACCCAGGCATGACTAATCACGCATCCAAACTTGCACCTCCATCCGCCTCCATGGCCGAGGTCCTCCCTGAGATCAAGCGCCTCCCCTGCGCATGATGCCACCGACCTACTCCTCTTCATCATTGACAGTTGCGGGCTCCCAACATGGCCAAGGTCCCCATCATGCCGAAGCTTGAAGCCACCAGCAAAAGGCCACAATCTGCATATGCGGCTATGAATTTTATCCACTAAAGCCTAGTTAAAATAAGAAAAAAAAGAAATAAAAAAGAAAAGAAAAGAAAAGGGGGAGAGAGAGAAGAAGAAGAAAAGAATGAGAGGAGAAGGAAAGAAGAGACCAGTCGGCTGACCTTCCCCTAGGTGCCTAGATGTGGACGAACTTGCAGCAATGGCACCAAGGTTTGTGCACCTCTGGTGCGGTTGAACCTGCCATCGAACGGCCCTCGAAGTCCTCGTACGTGCGGCACCAAGGTCCTCATGAGGTCTGTGCAATCCTAACATAGCCTAGGTCCCTCATGCCGATGTCCATGCGCTCCAAATGTGGCTGAAGTCCTCTGCACATGTATCCTTTCGACTTTTTCTGAGGTTCTCCAGTCATCTCGCGTCAAATAGCACCGAAGCTGACTCGAAACAATCTCGAAGCCACCTGTAACAAGCTACAACCTCCACACTCGGCCCTACGAATTCCACTCAAAGCCAAGTTAATACAAAAAAAAGGGAAGAAGAAGAAGAAGATAAAGTCTGATCTGAACTGGAGTAATCCAAGACAAAGGCTTAAATCAAATAACAAAAGGGGGTCAAACAGTACCTAAGATTGAAGAAATGGAGAACTCATGGTAAGAGACTTTTGTCCATTATCTTTTCTTTCTCGCAAGGCTATAGGACACCAAAATCGAAGCCGCACCCAAAGTTAATCAAGACTAAGTTCAAGAAACTATGCTGAAACTGAAGTATGAATCCAGACTAATCCGAAGTCAAGTTCAAGACTCATCTGAGGTGCAAGCAAAATAAATCTGAGGTAAAAATCATACAAATCCAAGGCCAACAAAAGCCCAACCCCATTAAGTTGAGCTCATTAAAAGACCAATTCAAGGTCAAAACCTAAGCCAAGCTATAGTAAGATCTCAAACCAATCCAAAGTCAAGTTCAAGATCTATCCAAAGTGAAAGCAAGATAAATCCGAGGCAAAGATCATACAAGTCTGAGGTCTGCATAGCTTCAAGCTCAAAAGACTGAGGCCAATAGAAATTCAACCTCAGTAAGCCGAGCTCATCAAAAAATAAAACTGAGGTAAAGGCCTAAGCTGAGTTGAAGTCAGATTCAAGACCAAGCTAAAGTCAGAATCAAGAATAAGCTGAAGCTAAAATTGTAACCAAGTTGAAGTTAAGATCATAGCCAAGCCAAAGTCAAAATCATAACCAAGGCCGAACTACCAAGCTCAAATTCAAGCCAAGAAAAAATCAAGGCCAAGGAAGCAGACTTGATAAGAACATCGATCAAAGAAGACCCCGTTAACCTAAGATGGGAGGAGGGGAGAGACCCTTTCAACAACCCTTATGTGCTCCTACAGGCCTATTAGAAATAGGAGGAGAACCTCATCATAATATGAGCAAAGCAGAAGGCCTCGTTAATTTAAGACAAGATAAGGGAAGAGATCCTGCCAACGGTCCTAATGTGCCCCTACAGCCATGTTAGAAACAGGAGGAGAACCTCATCCTAATGCAAGCAAAGTAGAAGGCCTCGTTAATTCAAGATAAGATGAGGAGAGAGGTCCTGCCAATGGCCCTAATGTGCTCCTACAGTCATGTTAGAAATAGAAGGAGAACCTCATCATAATACGAGCAAAGCAGAAGGCCTCATTAATTTAAGACAAGATGAGGGGAGAGATCCTACCAATGGCCCTAATGTGCCCCACAGCCATGTTAGAAACAGGAGGAGAACCTCATCCTAACGAGAGTAAAATAGAAGGCCTCGTTAATTTAAGACAAGATGAGGAGAGAGGCCCTGCCAACGGTCCTAATATGCCCCTACAGCCATGTTAAGAACAGAAGAAGAACCTCATCATAATATGAGCAAAACAAAGACCCTCGTTAATTTAAGACGGAAGATGAGAAGAGGCCCCTTCAACGGCCCAAGTATTTTCCTACGATTGTGTCAAGGACAAAAGGACCTCATCCTGACATAAAGAAAAATCTTTCAGTTATTTAAGACAGGAGGATAATCTCATTCTAGCGAGGGTGAAAACCTTTGATTTCTAAATACAAGACAAAGATCTGCTGAAATCCAAACTCCAAATATCAATATTCGTAGAAATTCGAGCTTAGAAAGTAGGCCTACAGCAATCTAAGCTTAGAATGTTAACCTGTGCAGAAATTCGACCTTAGAAGATAGAGGTGGTAGGAATCTAAGCTCAAAAAGCTGAGGATAAATTTAAAGATCTTTGAACAATTTCAATAAGAAGCCAGAAGATTCTAAGTCTAAATGACAAAAAATGACATATTTTCGACAAGTTCGATTTACTATACTCCTTTCGTCCGAACCAAGGCCCGGACTCGAAAGTAGGAGGGCTATTGTTGAAAAATTTTTATGCCTACCAAAGACATGAGAACATAGATTGATTGAAGATTTTTGAAAGGCTAAGGTCGAGGTCCTATCTCAGATCGAACTTGAATTCATCGAGAGATTGAAGTCAAAGTCATGATGTAGGCTGATTGAAGGTCTTCGAGGGGTTAAGAATGAGATCCTAAGTCAGGCCAAGCTTGATATCATCAAAGGATGAAAGCCAAGATCTTTGGAAGCCTGAATTGAAGGCCATTGAAGGCTAAGATTGAGGTCCCATTTTAGGTCAAGCTTGATATCATCAAAGGATGGAAGCCAAGGTCTTCGGAAGGCTGAATTGAAGGCCATTGAAGGCTAAGACTGAGGTTCCATCTCAGGCCAAGCTTGAAGTTATCAAAAGATGAAAGCCAAGGTCTCTAGAAGGCTAAATTGAAGGCTGAACTCCCCTAGGACAAACTTCTCGAGGACAAACTCCTTCAGGACGAACTCCCCCATGATGAACTCCTCCAAGATGAGCTCTTTCAGAATGAACTCCCCGAAGATGACCTCCTCCAGGATGAACTCCTCCAGAATGAACTCTCCCAAGATGAACTCCTCCAGGATGAACTCTCTCAGGACGAACTCCTTCAGAATGAACTTCTTCAGGATGAACTCCCCCAAAATGAACTCCTCCAGGATGAAATCCCTCCTAGATGAATTCTCCTAGGATGAACCCCTTCAGGATGAACTCCTCCAAGATGAACTCCCCTAGGATGAACTCCTTAAGAACGAACTCTCCCCAGGATGAACTCCCTAAAATGAATCCTCCAGGATGAACTCCTCCAGGATGAACTCCCCTAAGATGAACTCCGGATTGTCAACTTTTTTCCTACATGCCATGAGGGGACAATATCTGACATGATTTTTGAGAATATTCTAGCGGACAAACAAAATATCTCTAACAATCCACTACCTCCCATGACTAACAACCTACAATCCATCCTAACAAACTCCAGATCCTTCTATAAAAGAAAAAAGAAAGGATCCCAAGGTACGCAGCTCTTCTCTCCCAAACACTCATCTTCTTTTCTCTATTGAATAAAAAACTGACTTGAGCATCGGAGGGTTCCCACCGAAGTCAACTTTGATTGAGAACTTGTCTTATAGGCACGGCCGCCTCCATCTCGTTGCCACCGACTCACCGCCGTCACACAACTCCGACGATCCAACCTCGAGATGGATTTCTGCATCAACATATACTAATACAAGAATGTAAGTGCTCATTAAAAAATGAGTTCACTAAATTGATCCGACTTGAGAATATCTAATAGAGTCTTATCTACTTATCAATAGATGGTTCTCATAGTGGAAGTTATACAAATAATCCTTTGACCTGAGGCAGTCATAAAATCTTGTATGTATGAATCTATATTTTGGTTCTACTCATTCATGACTTAATCATGTATGGAGTATTTTGGATATGATGGATTATATATGAAGGTTATGAGTAGGTCAACATGAAAATGATCACTTCTAGTAAAAAGAGATCGCATCCTGTTTGCTTCAATCAAATGATGATTTAGAAAGACTTTGATCAAAGCATAATAAAAATTAAAAATAATTTTTAATATTTTATTAATTAAATCATCATTATAAGATTGAGAAAAATATAAATATGATATTCGATTTGACATGTTTTCATATCTAAAGTCATATTCAGGATATAAGATGATCGTAGGATCGAGTTGCATGGTAACTTTTCATTGAAACATATTTTTGATATTTTTATCAAAATTTCATATCTTCTGGATAGACATGATATGTTGCTAGACGTTAATCATCTTATGAGTTTGATTGAATTAAAGAGTTTAATTTGATCATCAATTAGAAAGGGTTCTGATTGATCAAATTGGATCAGCTCAATTTGACCTAAATTTGCTTGGTTAAGTTTTAACCAAATTAGGTCAAATCACATCTGAATTCACTACTGACTAGATATGAAATTCAATAGATCGCACACGAAAAAAATTGATCAAGGATCTAATTGAATTAGATTATGTTTGCAAGTTGAACATGCTAGCACATGTTGCAAATCCTAGCACCTATATTCGAATCGAATTCAAATTGAGTTCTGATTTGGACTAATTAGATCCAATTTAAGCCAAATCAGATTTGATCCTTAATTGGATTGACCCTTGGCTTGTTGACCAAGAGATTGGGCATCATATATCTAAATCTCATGTACCAGAGAGTCTCTCTCTCTTGGTACATGGTGGTTGCCTTGTGCGCTAGGATTTTTTGGCGCATGAGTTTAGTTGGTGCAATTCCTTCTTAAGCCTTATACACTTTATGTCACGTAAAATATTTTACGAGGTTTTTAGATCTAAGAAGGGTGCACAGAAGAGTCCTTCTGCTTGTGTATCTCTTTGGTTGTTTTCTAGAAATTGGATGAGGTAAACAACCTTGCCGCCCACCTTGAATTGGCATTGCTTGGACTTATGAGTCCAAGTGGTTGACTCTTAAATTCCAACGCCCACCTCTAAATGGCACATTAATGGCCATTGGATGGCCATTTAATCTGATCTCATTCGTTAAAAATAAATGGCACCAACATTAAGTATCGCGACACATGAGAAACAATGTAAAAATAATTTCAAAGAGTTTTTTTGCATGAAGCATCTCATGGAATTATTCCCATATATTTTCACTGTTAGAAAATGTATCCCAAAGTCAATCATTAGCTTATTGATGGTTAAGCTATATTATAATTATAATTAATTTATTAATTAATAAAATATATTTTTTGATATTTTTCATCATAAGTTTTCATCTTCTAACGAACTTCATTGTTGTGATGAAGTCCTTAAAATTATTTAGATTCGATAAAGAGAGAATTTATCGATTAGTTCTTAAAACTATTCATGATCAAATGATAAATCGTTAATAAGGACGATAGCATCTATCGAGCATAGGTCGCTGTATGCCATATAGGTTGGTTGTCCTCTTAACTAAGGAGTGTGAAAATACTGGTATGGCATACAAGTGAGATGGAGGAGTACATCATCACTAAACATGACCAACTCCAAAGGATTTTGCTATCAAGAATATCTCTGATAGGATATAGGTATAAGTGTTCCTTAGACTTGAAATCACTTTAGTGGCTTGCAAGAAACTCACTATGCTTTGGTACTGGAATAATTAAATTTCTAATTCAGTAACGAAAATTTTTTTAGCACAGTCAAGTACTTGCAAAGTTAGTATGTGATCAAGATGGATTGACCACTCCAAGAGTTAGAGAAGAATGTATAACTGTATTTCAATATAGCAAAATCTTGGTCAGGATAATCTATGAGATGGATTTGGTATTTTAAAATACAATGTGGATAGCCTAATCAAAGTTGACAGTTGAACTCAGAGGTGTCCTACGAGCATTTTGATCAAAAGAATGAATTATATAAAAACTATATCCATATGAGTTCTAAGGATGTTTGTTCTACATGTTCGACCTATCCGACCGTTGGGTACCATTGTTAGATGGTCACTTCGACTAGTATAAAAATTTATTTTTATGCTACTGACTTAGGTTCGGACCTATGAGATCACATACATTAGAGTTCATGATCTGATTGGATGGTTGATCAATAATTAAGAATTATTCTAAGGTTAAACGATCAATATAACTGATGTTTAATCTAGTGCAAATGTTGTAGGAGGATTGATTAGTAACTTGATTGCTAATTGGCTTAATTTAATTAAGCTAGAGAGCTGAGATTAAGTTTAATTAAGTATGATTTAATTAAATTTGATTTGAGCTTGATTGGATCAAGTCCAACTGATTTATTGGATAAGCCAAATGCAAGGAAGAACTAGTCCTAGTTCAACTAGGACTTGGATCAACCCAATTTTCTAATTTGATTAAAAAATTAAATTAAAATTTAATTTAATTTAATTTAATTAAGATTTTAATTGGATTAAGACCTACTCTAATTGGGTTCAATTAATTTTGAATTAATTTGGATCAAAAATCATATTTGACTAAGTCAAATTAGAAGTCCTAATGAGACTAAAACTTCTTTCCTTGTGCTACTTGATATCTCACGCCCACCCCATGTCCCCACACCTATTTTTAGGTTTTTTTCATGGAAAATTCTTTCTCTCAGGTCTTCATGTGTGCCCACTTGCTTTCCTTCTCTCTTACATAGAATTAAGTTATGGACCAAGTCAATAGAAAGCAAGTTGTTGTGGTTTTGAATTCTATGTGATAGAATCCTAATAAACCAAAACTCCTGCCATAAAGTGCTGCCCACTTTCTATTTTCTCCTAAAATTTTTGGTGGAAAAAAGAACTTTTTGTGTGACAAAAAGGGGTGGTCCATGCCAAAGAAAAAGGAGGGGGTGCGCAAGAGTTGGGCGCCCCTTATTTTGCCCAATTTGGACCTACCTTGTCTAGATATTTAACTTAGACAAGACTCCTCCATATCTTAGGTATTTTCATGGATTTCAAATATTTGAGAGACCTTTTGGGCATGAGAAAACCAAGAAAATATTCATCTTGGGCATGGGAGTTCTAAAGACACCAATCTAGGTATCTAGGTGAGAGAACAAAGAAGAAGAAAAGGATCTTCTTCTAAGGGGGTTTTCTTCTTCCCTTTTTCTTCAACTTTGAGATTTTTTTGAGGTTGTATCAGATCTAAAATCTCTCATCTTTCTTTTAATTTTTTAGAATATCCAAGTCTTGAAGAAGAAAGCATCGGATCGACCGTCAAAGAAAGATCAGCACAGTATCAGCATACTATGTTGATTTCCTGCATCGAACTTCTGATTGGGGTTGTTGGGCTCGTGTGGACATCTCTTAGATGCCGGACATATGTGCAGCTCAGAGTTTCATTCTTTAGCTCGGATCAGCAAGTTAGAACGTCTAACTTATATAGGTAATATAGATTTGATCTATTATTACATATCCACATTAGATGTAGTATAGATACATATTGATATGATCAACATATTTTTCTTTCTAATATTTTTAATTTTTAATTTAATCTTATGCTATAATCATATAACACGATCTTAAATCTAGGAGTTCTCTAATTTTTATGAATAAATTTTGATTTATTTTAATCTTTCACTGCTTGATCTTAAAAAAATTTCAAAATCTAACTCTGAAATTCTAGATTTGGTTCCTTCAATTGGTATCAGAGCCTAGGTTCAATATTACATGATTATTTTTATATATTTTGATTATTTTTTAGATTAGATCTAATTTATAATCTGATTATTAAATCTAAAATTAAAAATTATGATCATGCGAACTGATATAAGGTTGTCCTACTGTAAGATTTATCCCTTACAATGGAGAGGTTGTCTTAGTTTGTGTAAATCTATTTTTTATCATAAATTTATTAGATATGATCTGATTTTAATAATCTATTAGATTTAAAAAAAATTTAGATCTAAAAATAAAAGTTTTAGATTACACGAACTGATTATAAGATTGTCCTGCTGTAAGATTTATCCCTTATAGTAGAGAGGTTGTCTTAGTACGTGCTGATCTAAAATATTAATCATAAAATTTTAGATTAGATTTAAAAGATTTATGATCTAATTAAAAATATTTTAATCTAACTTTAATCATCATAAATATGTTAGTTTTGATCTAAGATAATTTATGATTAATTGGAGTTGAAATTATTTCAATTACATGAACCTGTTTAGATTAGATTTAAAGTAGTTCCATGCTTATCTTACTTGCATATTGATTATGAATCAAACATGTAACTTGATTGGTAGAATTATATTATAAAAATATTTTATAAATATAAAAATTATTTTTAAAAAGTCAAACCTTAATTCTCAGTCCAAAACTTAATTAAAATTTAAGAAGTTATTTGATTAGGATCTAGGATTGTAAATTGAAGTTCCTAAGACACAAATCATAACACATTGGGTTAAATGGGTTAGTGAGGATTAGGTTCATTAATTGGATTAGACCTAGGATTATATTAAAAAATGGACTTAATTAGAGAATTAACTAAATCTAATCAATTATTGTCTTAGATTAGATCAAGGATTCTTTAGATCAATTACAATAGTTGTAGTTGGTCAAGTCCATGTCTTTAACGAGATCCAAGATATACTTGATTCTTGACTGCGTGGTTTAGTATAAACTATTAGGTTGATCAAATTGAGACTAATTAAATCAGTTGGTATCTAAGGTAAACTAGATCGATGGTCTTTAATTGGTAGGCCGCTTACCTAGCTATTTTTTATGGTGTCTAAGGTAAGCTTTGGCAGACTCTCCCACTAATCAAACTTACCTGACTTTTTGATGAAACTATATTTTGATTGGATCACTTAACTATTCGAGCTGACCTATGTCAGTTGGTAAATCAGTATGACTGATTTAGGTGCTCCTAGACCAGCCTATTAATAGTCATCCTTAAGCTGACTTGGTGAAGCCAGTGGAATGATCATGACAAGATGGTTCATCTAACATTCTCTCTTCTTTAAATTAAAATCTTCTAAAATTATTAGATTCTTAAAATAAAATAGTTATGGTGATAACTAGATCATAGCCTCCCATTAAGTGGATGATAATCGGTCCATTAGTTGGATAATCATTGGAGGCCCATAGGCTTGGTACTTATCCGCTAATGAAATTATCATTCATAATATGATTTCTTAGCCATGTCTCTCTAAATGGTGATTAGGTTGACCAACCATAGTTGTGCTTAATCATTCAATAGTTAGATAGACCAAATATGATCATGTTAATGGTTGGACCTAATCGAGACTTTCAGTGAAGGCCCTAGCCTACTGAAAAATATCTGGAATAAAAATAAATTACTAAAAATTATTTAAAAAAATAATTAATTATGAACCTATCCTTAGATGTACATGGGTTGACCAACCATAGTTGGGCTTATGTGCAATCTATGTGGATTCTAGTACCCATTAAGAAATTAGAATAATTTCTCGAATTAGAGGTAGAGACTACCAGTTCAAATAAAATAGTTGGAGAACCTTTTGATTAAAGTCCAAATCTTTAAGTTTAATGAATCAATTACTAATTAGGCTTTTGGTTCTTCTTTATTCAGTTAAATCCAAACCATAGTTACTTCATTCACCGTTAGATAGTGATAAACTTATGGGATCCAACTTCGATAATAAGTATCGAAAGTTAAATATTGTTAGCAGCATGAAGTGGTTCGTTCTGAGGCCTCTATGTCCGGTTTAAATATAAGTCCAAGAATAACCTAGATCGGGCAGAATGCTTCCACTATAAGTAGGAGCATTGGAAGAAGAACTATCCTCAGTATCTTGATTTCCATGACCCCAATAGACTGAATAAGAGAGATGAGCAAGTAGTTGCTGATCAAGGATGTTATATGATAACACCTTATAATTTCTCTATTTGTGATACTTCTACTTGGGTATTAGATACCAGAAGTCCAGTCCATATTTGCAATACATTGCAAGAACTTCAAATTAGTAAAAGATTTGAAAATAATGAGCGATTCCTGAATATTGAAGATGGAAGGTCTGTTCCAATTCTAACTATGGAAATAGTTCAACTTATTCTCAATACTAATATTGTTTCTTTAAATGAATGTTATTATTATCCTTCCTTTCTGATGAATATAATCTATGTTAGCCTTTTAGCGAAAGATGGTTATCATTTATCTATAAAGGAAGATTATTATGATATCATCATGAATGATGTTACAATAATGCAAGGACAACAAAAAAATGATAGTTATATTTTATTATAGCCTATGAGTATAATATACACTTCTAGAAAACATCCTAGATTAGATAATGTCTCTGATATCTACCTATGGCACTATAGGCTAGGTCACATTAATAAGAATAGGATAAACAGGTTGACCCAAGAGGAAATCTTCGAAGTTAGTGATTGTGAATTACTTTCAACCTATGAGTCCAGTCTTCTTGAAAAAATGACCAAGTTATCTTTTACTAAAAAAGGTGAGAGAGCCACTGAGCTCTTAAGTCTTGTACTAAAGAAAAATCTGATTTTCCATTGTAGGATCATTTAGATCCAATTAGATCTAAAAGGATATTTCAAAAAAAATCCTAACAAATTATAATAAGATCTGAGACTTCTTGGATCTGATCCTATAAATCTGATATTAAAAATTAAATTAAAAAATATTAGATTTAATTTAAGTACCTGATTAGGATAATTCGATTACCCTGATGATGATCTTGATACTCTTGAAGTTCTAG
>QRFJ01001604.1:0-30295 GCA_006176705.1 Cocos nucifera
TCTCATCAAGCTTAATCTACTTTCCAACGCCACTATCTTGAATAACTATTTTTCAAGAAATATGGCATGTCGACTCACAATCACATTGTGTCTTCTGGAATGAGAAATAGTATGCCTAATGACTCTAGAATAGCCTATGAATCGAGCTCTAAAGACCTAAACTCTTAACTTGTCCACTTGTGTCTTTTGACATAAGCGGACATTCCCAAATTCTGAGATTGACCAGACTTTAGTTTCTTATCGCTGCCATATCTCATATGGTGTGGAGGACGGTTTAGAGGAAACCCTATGCAGTAAATAGATTGAAGTTAATAATGAATGTTCCCCAAAGAAATCTGGGAGGTCTGTGAAGCTCATCATGGATCGAACCATATCCAAATAAGTCCATTTCTCCTTCGAAACCCCTTGAGTTGAGGTTTCCGGGGGAGTTCCATTGAGAGACTATGCTCATTTTCCTTTAAGATAGTCTAGGAATTCCTGCTAAGGGTATTCACCTCCTCGATGCTGTCAAGAACCTTAATGTTTCCAGTTTTTGCTTTTTTACTTCATGTCTGAATTCTTTCGAAACTTTTCAAAGCTCAAACTAGGCTCATAAGAACACATACCAACCTAGACAGATCATCTAAAGGTAATGAAGTAGACCCAAAATTGGCCTCTAGCCGGCACATCGAATGGCTGCACACTCAGTATTACTAGGGGCAAGGTACTGTGCGCCTCTCCCATGTCGCAACAAAAGGAGTTTAGTCATTTTGCTTTGAAAGACACAAGATTCAACAAGTTGGATACGACCTCAAAATCAATGACTCATAGCACATTTTTCTCAATTTGTTATCTAATCTTCCTGTCTATATGACCTATCTCAGTGCCATAGATATCTGTCCCGATATGAGACTATCCCTAAGGTCTGTTTCGCCACCACGTTTTGCTCGATTGTATAAACAGGTACATCAATATGCAACTATAAAGACCATTAACAAGGAAACCATTGACAATTTTATTCTTCAAAAAGAATGTTATAATGGTCCCTTAAAGAAGTGATCACGAAACCTTTGTGCTAGCATGAAACAATAAAAAAATCTGCTACTGCAGGGCACATAAAACATCTTTATAAACTAGTCTAAACCAGATGGTAAATCGCAGAGGGTATGTCGCCACGCTACTGCAGCAACGCTCTGCTCCATTACCGACAGATTAGGTTCATGTCTCTATCCCTCAGCCTCTGCTTATCCTCAAGACCCCGCATAGAAGTACACAGATGAGCACTAGAACCAGAGTCAAGGCATCCAACTGGATGCAGAAGAAAACCGTAAGGTTAGACTCAATAACGAGCATACCTCCAGAAGGACCTTCCTTCTTGTTCTTTAGGGTGGCCAGGTAAGTAGGGCAGTTCCGCTTCCAATGGCCATCGCTGTTGGCAATGGAAACACTTTCCTTGCGCATCGACCTTCTTCTTCGGTTCTGCCTTCTTCTTCTTGATCCTTCTACTTTGCTTTTTCACAGACTTTCTTTTTCTTTTCATAAGACTTTCTTTGGAGAAGTCCGTTCCATAGCAAGAACTGAGCCTTTAGAACCTTTCATAGAAAGCTCAGCAGTAACCAGCATATTCATCAACTCGGCCAAGGAATTCTGAAGTTTATGCATGTGGTAATTCATGATGAATTGCCCATATGCATCAGTCAAGGATTACAGAATAATATCGTTCTGCAAATCCAAGTCCAACTTCACATCGAGCTTCTCAAGCTCTTCCATGTCCTTGATCATTGTCAGACAGTGATCTTGGACTGACTGCCCATCACTGCATCTTAGCCTTAAAAAGTCGTTTGTGACTTGATATTTGGCTGCGCGACTCTGTTCACCAAACATCTCCTGCAGGTGAGCCAACATTTGGCGAGCAGTCCCGATATCTTCATGTTGGCGCTGGAGCTCATCAGACATCGAGCCCAACATGTAGTATCTGGCCTTATTGTCTTCGTCAATCCATTTTTCCAGAGACGCTCTCTGTTCAGTGGATGGACGAGCTGGTAAGGTGGGAGGGTCCTGGTCCAAAACATGTGTTAACTTCTCTGAACCCAAAATAATTTTGTAGTTCCTGAGCCAATCTTTATAATTGGGTCCAGTCAGTCTATGTGTGTCTAGGATACGTGCCAGTGGGTTGGACGCAGACATTTTCCTGTAGAGAGTCAAAGATTCTAGTTAGATACTGTAATTTTGACTTGACCAATTTGTTTAGGGATTTTATTTTTAAACAAATTAGCTCCCACTATTTTCTCGGATCCCTACACTCCCTCTGCAGAGATGCGAAAATCTCCATGATTGATGAGTTCTAGTGGGTGGTGCGGTCTCACCAACTGACTCATCACCTCACCTAACAGTTATTGGTGATGGGTTAGCCAATGAGGTGAACAACTCTTGTTCAATGATTCTCTAATCATGGTGCACCCAAACTTGGTCTCTAATTCATGGATCTCACCGTATCCGGAATATTGATCCACTCCTTAGTTAAGTCAGACCCACCATTTGCATAGACTGGGTTCCTAATTGAGTCTCTCACCGTATCTGGAATATTGAGCCCAACTCATCCTCCAGCCCATAGCAATCCAATGCCTAATAGACATGTGTGCATCTTCCCGGTGCAACTGAGCACTGTATCAGCCGAGAACAATCAACCCCGGGAAGGGCCCGCACGTCTACAATGGTGGAAGAACCTCGGACTTAATCTTTTCTTAGGAGAATTGATTCAGGTCTCATTAAACTAGGACTTGGCTTAGTCATAACAATTATGACTAACCTAGTGGCATGGGTCAGCTCGGATTATTGACCACCTCAGGATCAGAACTGTGTCAACAGATATGGCCAGGTAAGTGAGACCGGTGGAAGGAATATGCCGTTAACTCGTACAAGAACGCATTCAGGTCGAGTAGCTTCCAATTAAAAACCAGTCAGTCGTCTGTGCCAAACTTACCTTAGACACCAAATTGTTGAGTCAGAACCAATTGGGTTAGCCTACAATCCAGACTCTAACCTCTGAGCCTAATTAGGTCTTGCTTGATCGTGACTCGATCTTGACCCAGACTTAATCCTATTAGGCTGGAAAATTTAAGCATTGTTGATCCCATCTAACCAACTCTTGATTCGGTTTGATCAACCGCTTAGACCTAATTGAGCTACCCAAGCCCGAACCCAGTATTATGAATATGTCTTAGATCTAAAATTCTCAATTTTAGACCTAATTGATATTCCATAAACTTAATTCTTAATTAAGTTGGGTTCATAAACAAAATATGCACAATAAATCCTAGGGTTTCAGGATCTAGGGTTTTGCAGAAAGTAAGTTTTGGGTTTCTGATTAAGGACGAACATGCAGCACCCCTACACGTCATAAGAACACCCCATCGAATGGGAAGAGAGGGCCTTTAAACCCTTCTTCATTCTTATGACCGGACGGCCAAGAGGAACGCCTTAATCAGGAACATGTAAATCTATAAAACAGTTATAGATCTATATCATATATCTCATATACAAATTTAGATCTAATCAAGGCATATTTTGCATACATCTCATGTATCAAATCATGCATATTTTCAGATCTAAATTATCTCATAATAATCTAAAAAATTAGATTTAAATTGATCTAATCAAAATAAATTCTAATCTAGACAATTATGTAGAACTATTCTACAACTAGTCTAGTCATGCATCTATCATATCTCATATGATATTTAAAATTAAATAATTTTTATTTGCTGTTTATCAAATGTTATTATAACACTTATAATATCAGAAAACAGTAAATAAGAAGATCTAAAATATGATTTAATCAAATTAAATCAAAGACATGCAAAACTATTCTATAGAACTATTCTATTCTAGAACTAGTCATGCATATCTTCATGTTCTTAGATCCAAATCATTTAATTTTAATTTTTCTAATTTCAGATCTGATCACATCTCATGTGACATCTGAAATCACATTATTTTTAATTAAAATAAAATTAAAATCAGATCTAAAAAATTTTAGAACCATGGCTCTGATACCAGTTGAAGGGAAATCCTGATTTCCCAGTCCAGGTTCGTCCAGATCTGATTAGATCAAGAGATATATTTCAAAAATTTTCTCTTGACCTTAATCAGATCTTGATATGTTTTAGATCTAATTCTTATTATTTTAATAAATAAAATAAAATAAGATAAATTAAATCAAATTTAATTTACCTGATTTGGGTAATCCTATTACCCTATAGATGATCCTGATTGCAGCGGAAGGTTCTGGATCTTAGCCATGCAAGCGCCTGGCCTCTACCGGTATCCACTTGGGTTGGATCTAGAGAACCTCTTCTTCTCTATCACACCTCCAAAAATCAGATTTGGATCTGATCTGGAGGATCTTCAAAACTCTTTTGAAGATCTGCAGTTGTCCTTTTGCAGCAGCGCAGCCTTCTTGCTTTTGATCGCCTTTCCTTGATCTGAATCGCACCAAACTAAGTCCAAAACACTTTTGGACGTGGAGAGCAAGGGGAGAAGAGAGTATGGCGTGGAGAAGGAGGGGAGAGGTAGCCTTGGACGTGGGAAATCTCTATTGAATTCACTTAGGATTAGGGTTGGGCGCAGGGTCTTATTTATAGACCTCTTGTGATCCAACTCCTCTTCCTCTCAACCAATCACAACCCTTTGTGAAATCAGATCTAAATCTGATTGGTTGAAAAAGAGACCCCTGGATTCCTCCTTAGAGGGCGCCTAAGACCAGTCAAACTGGATTCTTAGTAGAACTCTGATTGGAATCCTAAAGGGAGGTGGAGTCCTTGTCCAACAAGGACTCCTAGGCGCCTCCTACTTGGGCTCACGCCACCCTTGGCGTGTGCCCATCTCCTTGCCAGGTTCTGGCAGGGGGACAGGCCCCCACCAGCTCTCCAATAGGTGCATGACATGTGGTCAAAAGTCAAAGGGTGAATGGTCAACGTTTGACCAGTCAAAGGTAGACTTTTGACCAAAGTCAAAGAACAAGAAATGGCAGGTGACCAAAAATGGCAGGTAATGTCTTACAAATAAGACAACATATTCTGACTTGGACAACCTCCAGTCAGACCATATGAAGGCCTCTGATTGAGCACAAACTCTTTTGGCTCAGTCAGGACAACTTATTTATGATAGTAAAAGAAGAACGTTAGGTTCAATCGAGTGCTAGCACGATTTCCTTGAACCTAATTGAATCTCATTCAGATCAATTGAACTAGATCAGTTCAATTGATGATCACCAGATTCAAACCCTTGTTTGTGTAACCCAGTTAGGTTCAGTTCTGTATGGTAATGGGATATGTCATGATCTCTATCATAGACATCATCGAAACTCCTTTCGATGGATCAGAACTCTTCTGAATCGAACAGCTAGAATGATCGATCATCTAAATCATTCTAATTGCTCCCAAAATCCACCAGTGACACCTAGCAGTATATGGTGGCAACCCATCAGAGCTGAATGCGAACCTCTTGGTGCAGCTACCTGTGTGATTAAGTTCTTCTATCTTGAGCCCCGATCAGATTAGGGTTAAGGTGAACTCGTCAAACCCTAGTCTCTGTCATATGATGTAATCATTCGATTCGAGTCCAATGTGAAAATCTAAATAGAAACTCTTTCTATTATTTCACTCTACCATGGCCATGGATTTCTGGACTTGATTCTCATGATCATCATAGGGCTACTCCTCTACCACCGAGGTAGATAGATCCCATCTTGATGCAATCCAGTTCCTACAATGAACATGCTATAGCCAACATACACCTCAGGGTTCCATATGGCTAGGAGACCGAGTAATGGTGTAGTCAAACTATAACACCCTCAAGGTGAACTGCCGATGCATCTCAGGTCAAAGAACCAGACACACTACTGCAGCATCGAGTCAGTCATTGACGAGAAGGTAGACTCCCTAATGACTACTCGAGGTGGTCACGCTCAGTGCCCTCGTTCTCTAACGAGTACCTGTACTCTCGCTCCGATGTCTCCACACCATAGACTCAAGACTCATCTACTAAAGAGAAGCGATCGTACACCAACCTTCCGGATCAATCACCATCCTCGTGATGATCCTATGGTCGGGAGCTGTTTATGAGTTAATAATGATTATTCATGTCTTAAATTTTCAACTCTTGAAAATATGAATTATCATTACCATTAACTCAAAGGATGTATCACAGACACTAAATACACATGTGTGATAGAAAATAACCCATTTCATTAATTATAGTCAAAATTACAATTTTGCCCCTAGAAGTGTATTACAAGTGTCAGCCAATTCTGGCTTCTAGGGCACATATATCTAACACTAATGTCCACCAACCATCTGGATCAAGTTATCAATTTAATATCTCACTTAAGAATCCTCAATTAAAGAATGCCAAAGTAATTTCTAAACTTAAAAGCTATAGAATTCTTATAGACCCATACAAAGATCAGGTGAGAGAGGCTAGTACTGATGCTAGCCAAAATAAAAATTTGGAGAAATTAGTTAGTACTGAGACTAACCACATAGAAGAACCCGAGCCAGGAATTAGTACTGATGCTACTTCTAGTTTAAATGAGATAGGAAAAAGAGAAAAGAGAATAGATGATTTATCTGAGACTTATAAACCCAAAAGTTTGTTCCCTTCAACCCTAGAAGCCGGTTCTTCTTACAAAAATCAAGAGGCATGTAATGAAATATCAATGGAGTTATTTAAGCAAGATCACATTAATTTACCTCCAAAATTAAAATAGCCTTTAGTCACCATTTCAGTACCCATTGAATCAAACGTAACTCTTAAAACTCCATTCATAAGTATTTTAGAAAAACAAATAGGAAAAATTCTTAATAAATATGAGTCTGAGAATGTGATTACAAATTATATCCCTAAAATTAATAATGATTATATTAATAATGAGACTATAAATCAACTTTTTGAGATTGGTAATCCAAAACCATTCGAATTTGTCAATCCAATATTTGACACAAGATAGTAAGCTGCATTGTGTCTGGCTGAAGATGGTAAACTTAGCACTTGTTGGGAGGCAATCCAATATTTAATTTTTATCTAATTTATCTTTTTAATTTATTTTTTTTAGGATAAATTGAATAAATTGGAGGGAGAGCCCAAATTCTCAATGACATGTGCTGGACCAAAAATATAGTCAAGTGTATTCTTCCATGTTCTTTGTTACATCATTTATTTTTTCTTCTCCATTGAGGACGATGTCGATTAAGTTGGGGGGAGAAAAATAAAAATTTTAAAATTTTGAGTCCTCAAAAAAAGTTAGTATTTAGTATTTAGACACCTGATTATGCTTAAGAATCAATTTAAACTAAGCATTTTTAAAAGAAAATTGATACACAGATCAGAGAATCTGTGAGATATTGAGGAATCAAGTATTAAGAAAATTCAATAAAAAGTTAAGTCTAGAACATAAAAAGTTTTTTCTTAGAATATTTTTAATTACTTCTACTAGCAACAAAGAAAAGTCTACTTTTTATAGGCTTGTGTAGGGTAACTATACATTTCTTCATATAAAAAAATTATTTTAATAAAATAGTTTCTAAGTACTTCTCACTGAGTAACCAGGCCTCTTTGCCTAAGCAAGCATTGAGTTTCACGTCAAAAGGTGGGAAGGACAAAGAAGCTCGTTGTAAAGCTAGTCTTAACTCGTAGCCTATTTGATTCGAGCTAGTAAGTCCGAGGGGTATTCTATATCTAATTCCCTAAAGCTAACTAGTTTGGGAGTCATTGGCCCAAGACTCACTACATGCATCAAATAGAAAGCTTAAGGGGTTAAGACACTCAATAGTAGTACAACATTAAAAAAGAAAAAAAAAAAATATTGGTTTCCCACTGAGTAACCGGATTTCGTTGTCTAAGTAAGTAATGATATTCGCATCAAAAAGTAGGCAATGTAAAAATAAAAATCAATAAATGAAGGATGGAAGTAGCAATACACTTGTCTATATGAAAGTTTAGACAAATCAGAGATAAAGGTGGAATAATTTAGAAAAAGTTCAGAAAAATTTAATGCTCTTTACTTAATTTTTCTATTGATAAGTATTAATACTCTAATGATATGTCTCACTTAAGCTCTACTAAATATCGATGGCCATTTTGAAAACTGCTTAGATAAAATTCGAAACTCTAAAGTTAAAAAGGTATTTAAAACTAAATTCTTTCTTTAATCGAGGATGAGCAAAGCTTAAGTTGGGGGGTGTGATAAGCATCATAAATTTACCAATAAAAGTATTAATTTATTAATTAATTTATATTAATTTTTAAAAATTATTAATCAATTTATATATAATTTTTGAGAAATTCATATTTTTATTAATTAAAAAATAATAAAAATTAGAAAATAAAATTTTATAATCAATGGAAAGAGCTCATTTTTTTTATCATAACAAAATAAGTTTGGAGCAAAATAGAGCTAAAACAAAAAGGATATGAATTTCTAAAGAAATAAAATAAATAAAATTTAAATAAAAAAAGAAAACGACTCAGTCGGCTCTGCAAGCCAAGCCACCAAGCCAAGCCAAGCCATCAAAGCCAACTTAGCTATTGAAGCCATCAGCTGGTCTACGACCCAAGCGTGAACTGCCTGCTCAGCAGAAATCGACGAATCATAGAGCAACACATGGCGGACCTAGACCCTTAAAGGGTCTATAGAAATTTATCGCGGCTCACAGGGTAATCTGGTCTTTTCACTCGGTAATAGAGGCACTGATTGGCTATGGTGTGCAGTGCAGTCAGTCCACGCTGTCCATGGAAACAGTAATTGCGCCATCGGACGGCTACGGTTGATTACGATCAAGATCGGATGGCGGTGGTTATTTCTGGGTTTGATTCAAATTCTATCAGTGATCTAGCACAATTCGATGGCCAGAAAAGCAAGTGATGAAGATCCAATGGTCCAAAATGCTCCCGACGATGATCAAAACTCCCGATGAATGATTTGCGGCTAGATTTCCTCCATCAACGCATGAACGGATGGCCAGAATTTAATCCAACCTGATCTGGGCCGATACGATTCCAATTTTGATGATTTTTGGACCGTTGAATTCCTATTGAATGGCTAGATTTCACTAGACTTACCAGATTCATAGTAGAGCTATTTTAATCAAAATTTTACTCAGATTTCTTTGTATTTTGATGATTATAAAGGCTATTAGTCCCATATTGCCTCCAGAAAAAAAATATCCAAGCCTCCTAGCTCTATAAAAAGGACCCCAGGCCTCCAAAAATCAATATCTCTGGTCAAAGTGAAGCTTTGGTATAGGGTGAAGCTAGGCTATGGGTTAATGGCTGCTTCAAAGCAATTAGTGTCGAGAAGAAGAGCGGGGCTTCTACACCATCTTTCCAGCAATGCCAATCCAAGATCAGAGATCAGCCTATTTTATTTTTTTTTTATTTTATGTATTTAAATTATGAACTTTTTAATTAATGTAATATTTATTTTTATGCTCTTTAATTTTATGCTTTTAATTTTTGTTAAAATTTAATTTTTGTATTTTAATTATTATTTTTTTTATTTTATTGTAAATAGATGCTAAGATCTAACTAGTAGATCTTAGTACCAAGTTTAAATTATTGCACCTTTTAATTTTTATTTTTTTATTTTTCGACTTCACTTTTGGTCCCAAAACTCTTCTCTTTTCTTTTTCTTTTATAAAATTAAAGATTTCAAATCTAAAAACACTACCTTCCTTGTGGATTCGACCTGACTCACTACTATCTATGCATTTTTAATTATTTTAAGAAGGTGGATTAAACTGATAAACACGGTGTCTTAACGACAACATCGCATTCCTATCAGCCATCTTCAATACTAGAATGCAAGATAGTGCCTCTATCACTGATCATGTATTATACATGATCTAGCTGATAGAGCACTTGAGCAAGCTCGACTTTTTCTTGCACAAACAACTTGGAAAAGATGCAATACTGAACTCGCTGCCCAAGTCTTATCTTTCATTCCTTACACATTATAGAATGTCAAAGTTTGAAGTGGACTACTGATAAACATCATAAATTCACCAATAGAAGTATTAATTTATCAATTAATTGATATTAATTTTTAAGAATTAATAATCAATTTATATATAATTTTTGAAAAATTCATATTTTTATTAATTAAAAAATTAATTAAAAAATAACAAAAATTAATAAAAATTAAAAAAATAAAACAAAGCTAAAATGAAAAAGATACGAATTTTTAAAAATATAAAATAAATAAAAATTAAATAAAAAAGAAAATGGCTCAGCCGGCTCCGCAAGCCGAGCCACCAAGCCAAGCCGAGCCACCAAGCCAAGCCGAGCCATCAAGCCGACTCAGCCGTTGAAGCCATCAGCCGGTCCACGATCCAGGCATGGACCGCCAGCTCAGCAAATTCCGACGAATCAGAGATTGCCACGTGGTGGACCTAGACCCCTTAAGGGTCTACAGAAATTTATCGCGGCTCACAAGGGTAATTCAGTCTTTTCATCCGACAACAGCGGCGCTGATTGGTTGCGGTGTGCGGTGCGGCCGGTCCACGCGGTCCATGGGAACAGTTATTGCGCGATCGGACGGATGTGGTTGTTTGCGGTCAGGATCGGACGGCTGTGGTTGCTTCCAAATTTTATTCAGATACAAACATCACGCGGATCACCATCGGACGGCAGCGCTCGATCCAGGCGATGATCCGACGGTCCAGAATGCTGCCGACGGCGATCAAGACTCCCGAAGCATGATTTGCGGCCAGATTTCCTCGATCAAGCGCGATCCAACGGCCAGAATTTAATCCGACCCGATCTGAGCTTATCTGCATCCGATTTTGATGATTTTTGGACCATTGGATTTCTATTGAACGGCTGGATTTTATCAGATTTATCAGAGTCGTATCTGAGCTATTTTGATTCAAATTTCATCCGAAATTTGTTTGTATTTTGATGATTACAAAGGCATTAGTCCCATATTGCCTTTAGAAAAAATATCCAGCCCTCCTAGCTCTATAAAAAGGACCCCAGGCCATCAGAAATCTAATATCTCCGATCAAGGTGAAGCTTTGGTACAGGGCGAAGCCAGGCTATGGGTTAAAGGCTGCTTCGAAGCAACGGGTGCCGAGAAGAAGAGCCGAGCTTCTACACCATCTTTCTGCCAATGCCGATCCAAGATCAGAGATCAGGCTATTTTATTTTATTATCTTTTCTTTTTTAAATTTTATGTATTTAAATTCTGAAATTTTAGTTAATAAAAATTTTATATTTTAATTTTTTGCTTTTTTATTTTTATTGTAATTTAATTTCTGCACTTTAAATTATTGCTTTGCAAGTAGATGCTAAGATCTAACTAGTAGATCTTAGTACCAAATTTAAATTCCTGCATCTTTTAATTTTTATTTTCAATCTTCCGACTTCAATTTTTATTTTAAAATTTAAATCATTTTCTTTTTCTTCTCAAAAAAATCAAAGATTTCAAATCTAAAAACACTACCTTCCCTGTGGATTCGACCCGACTCACTACTATTTACGTTTTTTTTAATAATTTTAAGAAGTCGGATTAAACTGATAAACACGGTGTCTTAACGACAGCATCGCGTCCCTATCAACTACCATGGATTACTGGGGTTACTTCAGAACTTTGAGAAGGATCACCAACTCCGTAAGGAGTCGGTGAACTTAGTGGAAGGTTCGTCTTCTCATTCTCGATCCTTTGGAAAAGAAAAGAAGAACAAGAAGAAGAAAGCCAAGAAGGTGCATGTTCATGCTAGGACACTTGTACAGGCTCAGACCCCAAAGACCAAGCCTGATAAGAGTCAAGCCGAATGCTTCTTTTGCAAGAAGCGAGGGCATTGGAAGAGGAACTATCCTTAGTATATTGCCTCCCTAGATCCAAACAGGCAGAGAAAGAAGCAAGCTACTGCTGGGCAAGGTATTTATATAATAACTCCTTGCAATTTCTCTATTTGTGACATTACTGACTGGGTATTGGATACCGATAGCCCTTACCATATTTGTAATTCATTGCAGGGGTTGCAGGTCAGTAGAAGATTCGAGCAAGATGAGAGATTCCTGAACGTTGGAGATGGAAGACCAGTTCTAGTTCTAGCTTTAGAAATTTTGAAACTTGTATTTGAATCTCATACCATTATTCTTAGTTATTATCATTTCTATCCTAGTTTCTTTTCAAATATCATTTCTGTAGGCCTTTCGGCCATGAATAATTATGAAATTTCAATAAAGAAATGAGTTTATAATACCATTATGAATGGTGTTACTGTTTTCTATGGATAATTGAATAATGGTGTAATATGTTATTACAACCTGTTAATGTAGTCTATTCTATTGGTAAGCATCCTAGATTAGATAGTGTATCAGATATCTACTTATGGCACTGTAGGCTAGATCATATAAACAAGAATAGGATAAATAGGTTGACTTAGGAGGGAATCCTCGAAGTTAATGATTGTGAATCACTTCCAACCTGTGAGTCCTATCTTCTTGATAAAATGACCAAGTCACCTTTCACTAGAAAAGGTGAGAGCCAATGAACTCTTAGGTCTAGTACATACTGATGTATGTGGACCAATGAGCACAAGTGTTAAAGGTGGATATGTCTACTTCATCACTTTCACAGATGATCTATCTAGATATGGATATGTCTATCTCATGAAACATAAGTCGGATTCTTTTGAAATGTTCAAATGATTCTGAAGCGAAGTAGAAAAATAAACTGGAAAGAGTATTAAAACTCTTCGATCTGATCGAGGAGGAGAATATCTTTCTGATGAGTTTCTCACATATCTAGGAGAGAATGGAATTCTCTTCCAATGGACTCCTCCTGAAAACCACAGCATAATGGTGTGTCTAAAGGAGGAATCAGACTCTCTTGGATATGGTCTGATCTATGATGGGATTTGCCAGCTTGCCGATATTCTTTTGGGGATATGCACTCAAATTGACTTATTATCTATTAAATAGGATTTTAAATAAGTTTATAGTTAAAACCCCATATGAGATATGGACAGAGCGTAAGCCAGCACATTCACACCGTAAGATTTGGAGGTGCCCAGTGAAGGAAAATCCTGATTTTCCGATCCAGGTTCGTTCAGATCTGATCAGATCAAGAGATATATTTTAAAAATTTTCTCTTTGATCTATATCAGATCTGGGATGTTTCAGATCTGATTAATATTATTTTAATAAATAAAATAAATAAGGATAAATTAAATCAAATTTAATTTACCTGATTTGGGTAATCCTATTATCCTGTTGATGATCCTGTATGCAGCGGAAGGTTCTGGATCTAGCCACGCAAGCGCCTGGCCTCTACCGATATCCACTCGAGGCTGGATCTGGAGATCCTCTTCTTCTCTATCACGTCTCCAAAAATTAGATCTGGATCTGATCTGGAGGATCTTCAAAACTCCTTTTGAAGATCAGCAGTCGTCCTTTGCAGCAGCGCAGCCTTCTTGCTTTTGATCGCCTTTCTCTTGCTTGAATCGCACCAACAAAAATCCAAAACTCCTTTTGGACATGGAGAGCAAGGGGAGAAGGTGGTTTGGCATGGAGAAGGAGGGGAGAGGCAGCCTTGGGGCGTATGGAAACTCTTTTCAATCATAATCTGAGTTGGGCGCAGGGTCTTATTTATAGACTAACTGTGATCCAACTCCTCTTCTTCCCAACCAATCACAACCCTTTGTGAAATCAGATCTAAATCTGATTGGTGGGAATAGAGTCCCCTGGATTCCTCCTTAGAGGGTGCCTAAGACCAGTCAAAGTTGGTTCTTAGAAGAACTCTAATTGGAATCCAAAAAGGAGATGGAGTCCTTGTCCAACAAGGACTCCTAGGCGCCTCCAACTTGGGCACACGCCTAGGGTGGCGTGCGCCCTTCTCCTTGCCAGGTTCTGGCAGGGGGACAGGCCCCCACCAGCTCTCCAATAGGTGCATGACATGTGGTCAAAAGTCAAAGTGTCAATGGTCAATGTTTGACCAGTCAAAGGTAGACTTTTGACCAAAGTCAAAGAACAAGAAATGGCAGGTGACCAAAAATGGCAGGTAATGTCTTACAAAATAAGACAACCTATTTCTGACTTGGACAACCTCCAGTCAGACCATATGAAGGCCTCTGATTGAGCACAAACTCCTTTGGCTCAGACAGGACAACTTATTTATGATAGCAAAAGAAGAACGTTAGGTTCAATCGAGTGCTAGCACGATTTCCTTGAACCTAATTGAATCTCATTCAGATCAATTGAACTAGATCAGTTCAATTGATGATCACCAGATTCAAACCCTTGTTTGTGTGACCCAGTTAGGTTCAGTTCTGTATGGTAATGGGATATGTCATGATCTCTATCATCGACATCATCGAAACTCCTTTCGATGGATCAGAACTCTTCTGATTCGAACAGCTAGAATGATCGATCATCTAAATCATTCTAATTGCTCCCAAAATCCACCAGTGACACCTAGCAGTATATGGTGGCAACCCATCAGAGCTGAATGCGAACCTCTTGGTGCAGCTACCTGTGTGATTCAAGTTCTTCTATCTTGAGCCCCGATCAGATTAGGGTTAAGGTAAACTCGTCAAACCCTAGTCTCTGTCATATGATGTAATCATTCGATTCGAGTCCAATGTGAAAATCTAAATAGAAACTCTTTCTATTATTTCACTCTGCCATGGCCATGGGCTTCTGGACTTGATTCTCATGATTATCATAGGGCTGCTCCTCTACCACCGAGGTAGATAGATTCCATCTTGATGCCATCCAGTTCCTACAATGAACATGCTATAGCCAACATACACCTCAGGGTTCCATATGGCTAGGAGACCGAGTAATGGTGTAGTCAAACTATAACACCCTCAAGGTGAACTGCCGATGCACCTCAGGTCAAAGAACCAGACACACTACTGCAGCATCGAGTCAGTCATTGACGAGAAGGTAGACTCCCTAATGACTACTCGAGGTGGTCACGCTCAGTGCCCTCATTCTCTAACGAGTACCTGTACTCTCGCTCCGGTGTCTCCACACCGTAGACTCAAGACTCATCTACTAAAGAGAAGCGATTGTACACCAACCTTTCGGATCAATCACCATCCTCGTGATGATCCTATGGTCAGGAGCAATTTATGAGTTAATAATGATTATTCATGTCTTAAATTTTCAACTCTTGAAAATATGAATTATCATTGCCATTAACTCAAAGGATGTATCACAGACACTAAATACACATATGTGATAGAAAATAACCCATTTATTGATTTTAGTCAAAATTATAATTTTGCCCCTAGAAGTGTATTACAAGTGTCAGCCAATTCTGGCTTCTAGGGCACATATATCTAACAATCTCCCACTTGTCCTAAAGCCAATTGGCTACAAGTCTAAGTCCCATCTTCTCAAGGTGGGCTTCGAACTTCTGCTGGCCCAACGGCTTTGTAAGTGGGTCTGCCACATTATCTGCGGAGTCGACTCTCTTGACCTCGACGTAACCCTTCTCGAGGTAATCATGGATGGGATGGTATCACCATTTGCTTGGAACTCTTCCAGCTGACAGCACCACCATTGCATACAAAGAGTCTGCCAGATGTCAACTTTCGATCATCTATATCAGACATGAAATCTGAGTCTGTGTATCCCTGGACTTGGAGTTCTCCATTACCAAAGACCAACATTGTATCCTTAGTTCTTCTCAAGTACTTAAGGATACATTTCACAGAAGTCCAGTGTTCTTCACCTGGATTTGACTGATATCTGCTTGTGACACTCACAGCATGGGCTATATCAGGTCGTGTACATAGCATGGCATACATGAGGCTCCCTATTGCAGAAGCATAAGGGATCTTGCTCATGCGTTCTATTTCCTCAGGTGTGCTAGGGCACATCTTCTTGGAAAGATGAATACCATGTCTGAAGGGTATTAATCCCCTCTTAGAGTTTTCCATACTAAACCTCTTTAGTACTTTCCTCTATGTACATCTTCTGTGAAAGTCCTAGCATCCTATTCGGTCTATCCCTATAGACCTTAATTCCTAGAATAAAGGATGCTTCACCTAGGTCTTTCATGGAGAATTCCTTGGACAACCATATTTTGACTGTCGTCAACATGGGAATATCATTCCCAATAAGGAGGATGTCATCCACGTACAATACGAGGAAGACAACAGCGCTCCCACTGACCTTTTTGAAAACACATGGTTCCTCTTCATTTTTGATGAAACCAAACTTTTTGATCACATCATTGAAACGAGTGTTCCAGCTCCGAGATGCTTGCTTAAGTCCATATATGGACCTTTGCAGCTTGCAAACCTTGTGATCAGTATCACTGGATGTGAAACCTAGCGGCTGTTCCATATAGATATCTTCCTCAAGATATCCATTTAGGAATGCCGTTTTCACGTCCATTTGCCATATTTCATAATCGAAATAGGCTGCAACGGCAAGCAATGTGCGGATGGATTTTAGCATAGCCACTGGGGAAAAGGTATCCTGATAGTCAATGCCTTCGCATTGACTATAACCTTTTGCCACTAGTCTAGCCTTGAATGTCTCCACATTCCCATCTGCACCAATCTTTCTCTTGAAGATCCATTTACACCCAATAGGTACTATACCTTCTGGTGGATCTACCAAGGTCCAGACTTGGTTTGAGTGCATCGAGTCAATTTCTGACTGCATTGCCTCTAGCCATTTCTCAGGAGTCGATATCTGATATCGCCTCGTTGTAGGTTTTGGGATCATCACCATGAGCACCATTACCTACGAGGAACATTTCCTCTACTTCCTCTGAAATAATACCTAAGTATCTCTCAGGGGGATGGGAAACTCTTTCCGATCTACGAGGTGGAGGAGGTAGTGTTCTTATTGGCTCAAACTGATTTGGTTCCAATTGGTCCTTAGCTCGTTCCACTTGTGAGACTTTCTCATCAAGCTTGATCTATTTTCCAATGCCGCTGTCTTGAATAAACTATTTTTCAAGAAAGATGGCATGTCGACTCACAATCACATTGTGGTCTTCTGGAATGTAGAAATAGTATCCTAATGACTCTTTAGGATATCCTATGAATCGAGCTCTAAAGGACCTAAACTCTAACTTGTCCGCTTGTTGTCTTTTGACATGAGCTGGACAACCCCAAATTCTGAGATGACTCAGACTTGGTTTCTTACCGTGCCATATCTCATACGGTGTGGTAGGAACGGTTTTAGAGGGAACCCTATTCAGTAGATAGATTGAAGTTAACAATGAGTGTCCCCAAAGAAAATCAGGGAGGTCTGTGAAGCTCATCATGGATCGAACCATATCCAATAGAGTCCGATTTCTCCATTCTGAAACCCCGTTGAGTTGAGGTGTTCCTGGTGGAGTCCATTGAGAGACTATGCCATTTTCCTTTAGATAGTCTAGGAATTCCCGGCTAAGGTATTCACCTCCTCGATCTGATCGAAGAACCTTAATGGGTTTTTCTGTTTGTTTTTCTACTTCATGTCTGAATTCTTTGAACTTTTCAAAAGCTTCAGACTTGTGTCTCATAAGATACACATACCCATACCTAGACAGATCATCGGTAAAGGTAATGAAGTAGACAAAATTGCCTCTAGCCGGCACATCAAATGGGCCGCACACATCAGTATGTACTAGGGCAAGGAGATCTGTGGCCCTTTCCCCATGTCCTACAAAAGGGAGTTTAGTCATTTTGCCTTGAAGACAAGATTCACAAGTTGGATATGACTCGGAAAGTCAATGGACTCAATAGCCCATTTTTCTCCAATTTGTTGATCCTATCTTCTGCTATATGACCTAATCTCAGGTGCCATAGATATCTGTCGTTTGGACTATCCCTAGGTCGTTTGGCATTCACGTTTTGCTCGATAGTTAAAATAGGTACATCAATATGTAGCTGATAAAGACCATTAATAAGGAAACCATTTGCAATTTTATTTCTTTCATAAAGAATGTTACAATGGTCCTTAAAGAAGGTGATCACATAACCTTCTTGTGCTAAGCATGAAACAGAAATCAAATTCCTGCTAGCTGCAGGCACAAAATAACAGTCTTTCAAAACTAAGTCTAAACCAGATGGTAATCGAAGAGGGTATGTTCCCACGGCTACTGCAGCAACTCTTGCTCCATTACCGATGCGTAGGATCATGTCTCCATCCCTCAGCCTCCTGCTATCCTCAAGACCCTGCATAGAAGTGCACAGATGAGCACTAGAACCAGAGTCAAGCACCCAACTGGATGCAGAAGAAACCGTAAGGTTAGACTCAATAACGAGCATACCTCCAGAAGGACCTTCCTTCTTGTTCTTCAGGGTGGCCAGGTAAGTAGGGCAGTTCCGCTTCCAATGGCCGTCGCTGTTGCAATGGAAACACTTTCCTTTGACATCGGCCTTCTTCTTCGGCTCTGCCTTCTTCTTCTTTGATCCTTCCACCTTTTGCTTTTTCACAGACTTCTTTTTCTTTCCAGAAGACTTTCTTTTGGAAGAAGTCCGTTCCATAGCAAGAACTGAGCCTTTAGAACCTTTCATAGAAAGCTCAGCGGTAACCAGCATATTCATTAATTCGGCCAAGGAATTTTGAAGTTTATGCATGTGGTAATTCATGATGAATTGCCCATATGCATCAGTCAAGGATTGCAGAATAATATCGTTCTGCAGGTCCAAGTCTAACTTCACACCGAGCTTCTCAAGCTCTTCCATGTCCTTGATCATTGTCAGACAGTGATCTTGGACTGACTGCCCATCACGCATCTTAGCCTTAAAAAGTCATTTCGTGACTTGATATTTGGCTGCGCGACTCTGTTCACCAAACATCTCCTGCAGGTGAGCCAACATTTGGCGAGCAGTCCCGATATCCTCATGTTGGCGCTGGAGCTCATCAGACATCGAGCCCAACATGTAATATCTGGCCTTATTATCTTCGTCTATCCATTTTTCCAGAGACGCTCTCTGTTCAACAGATGGACGGGCTGGTAAGGTGGGAGGGTCCTGGTCCAAAACATGGGTTAACTTCTCAGAACCCAAAATAATTTTGTAGTTCCTGAGCCAATCTTTATAATTGGGTCCGGTCAGTCTATGTGTGTCCAGGATACGTGCCAATGGGTTGGACGCAGACATTTTTCCTGTAGAGAGTCAAAGATTCTAGTTAGATATTATAATTTTGACTTGACCAATTTATTTAGGAATTTTATTTTTAAACAAATTAGCTCCCACTATTTTCTCGGATCCCTACACTCCCTCTGTAGAGATGCGAAAATCTCCATGATTAATGATTTCTAGTGGGTGGTGCGGTCTCACCAACTGACTCATCACCTCACCTAACAGTTATTGGTGATGGGTTAGCCAATGAGTGAACAACTCTTGTTCAATGATTCTCTAATCATGGTGCACCCAAACTTGGTCTCTAATTCATGAATCTCACCGTATCCGAAATATTGATCCACTCCTTAGTTAAGTCAGACCCACCATTTGCATAGACTGGGTTCCTAATTGAGTCTCTCACCGTATCCGGAAATATTGAGCCCAACTCATCCTCCAGCCCATAGCATCCAATGCCTAATAGACATGGTTGCATCTTCCCGGTGCAACTGAGCCACTGTATCCAGTCCGAGAACAATCAACCCCGGGAAAGGGCCCGCACATCTACAATGGTGGAAGACCTCAGACTTAATCTTTTCTTAGGGAGAATTGATTCAGGTCTCATTAAACTAGACTTGGCTTAGTCATAACAATTATGACTAACCTAGTGGCATGGGTTAGCTCGGATTATTGACCACCTCAGATCAGAACTGTGTCAACAGATATGGCCAGGTAAGTGAGACCGGTGGAAGGAATATGCCATTAACTCGTACAAGAATGCATTCAGGTCGAGTAGCTTCCAATTAAAAACCAGTCGGTCGTATGTGCCAAACTTACCTTAGACACCAAATTGTTGAGTCAGAACCAATTGGGTTAGCCTACAATCCAGACTCTAACCTCTGAGCCTAATTAGGTCTTGCTTGATCGTGACTCGATCTTGACCCAGACTTAATCCTATTAGGCTGGTCAATTTAAGCATTGTTGATCCCATCTAACCAACTCTTGATTCGGTTTGATCAACCGCTTAGACCTAATTGAGCTACCCAAGCCCGAACCCAGTATTATGAATATGTCTTAGATCTAAAATTCTCAATTTTAGACCTAATTAATATTCCATAAACTTAATTCTTAATTAAGTAGGGTTCATAAATAAAATATGCACAATAAATCCTAGGGTTTCAGGATCTAGGGTTTTGCAGAAAGTAAGTTTTGGGTTTCTGATTAAGGACGAACACGCAGCACCCCTACACATCATAAGAACACCCCATCGAATGGAAAGAGAGGGCCTTTAAACCCTTCTTCGTTCTTATGACCGGACGGCCAAGAGGAACGCCTTAATCAGGAACATTCAATACTACAAAATAGTATCAGATCTATATCATATATCTCATATACAAAGTAGATCTAATCATGGCATATTTTGCATACATCTCATGTATCGAATCATGCATATTTTTAGATCTAAATTATCTCATAATAATCTAAAAAATTAGATTTAAATTGATCTAATCAAAATAAATTCTAATCTAGACAATTATGTAGAACTATTCTACAACTAGTCTAGACATGCATCAATCATATCTCATATGATATTTAAAATTAAATAATTTTTATTTGCTATTTTTTAGATGTTATTATAACACTTATAATATCAAAAAATAGTAAATAAAAGATCTAAAATATGATTTAATCAGATTAAATCAAAAACATGCAAGACTATTCTATAGAACTATTCTATTCTAGAACTAGTCATGCATATCTTCTAATCTTAGATCCAAATCATTTAATTTTAATTTTTTCTGATTTCAGATCTGATCACATCTCATGTGACATCTAAAATCAATTATTTTCTAATTAAAATAAATTTAAAATCAGATCTAAATATTTTTAGAACCATGGCTCTGATACCAGTTGAAGGGAAAATCCTGATTTCCCGGTCCAGGTTCGTTCAGATCTGATCAGATCAAGAGATATATTTCAAAAATTTTTTCTTTGATCTATATCAGATCTGGGATATTTTAGATCTAATTCTTATTATTTTAATAAATAAAATAAAATAAGATAAATTAAATCAAATTTAATTTACCTGATTTGGGTAATCCTATTACCCTGTTGATGATCCTGTATTGCAGCGGAAGGTTCTGGATCTAGCCACGCAAGCGCCTGGCCTCTACCGGTATCCACTCGGGCTGGATCTAGAGATCCTCTTCTTCTCTATCACATCTCCAAAAATCAGATCTGGATCTGATCTGGAGGATCTTCAAAACTCCTTTTGAAGATCAGCAGTCGTCCTTTGCAGCAGCGCAGCCTTCTTGCTTTTGATCGCCTTTCTCTTGCTTGAATCGCACCAACAAAAATCCAAAACTCCTTTTGGACGTGGAGAGCAAGGGGAGAAGGTGGTTTGGCATGGAGAAGGAGGGGAGAGGCAGCCTT
The DNA here is from genome assembly GCA_006176705.1 of Cocos nucifera. NCBI lineage: Eukaryota > Viridiplantae > Streptophyta > Magnoliopsida > Arecales > Arecaceae > Cocos > Cocos nucifera. Next base: position 21,495 of record QRFJ01001604.1, read on the forward strand.
GGGGCGTATGGAAACTCTTAGCTTCAATCTCATGTCACAATCTGAGTTGGGTACAGGGTCTTATTTATAGACTAGCTGTGATCCAACTCCTCTTCTTCCCAACCAATCACAACCCTTTGTGAAATCAGATCTAAATCTGATTGGTGGGAATAGAGTCCCCTGGATTCCTCCTTAGAGGGTGCCTAAGACCAGTCAAAGTTGGTTCTTAGAAGAACTCTAATTGGAATCCAAAAGGGAGATGGAGTCCTTGTCCAACAAGGACTCCTAGGCGCCTCCAACTTGGGCACACGCCTAGGGTGGCGTGCGCCCTTCTCCTTGCCAGGTTCTGGCAGGGGGACAGGCCCCCACCAGCTCTCCAATAGGTGCATGACATGTGGTCAAAAGTCAAAGTGTCAATGGTCAACGTTTGACCAGTCAAAGGTAGACTTTTGACCAAAGTCAAAGAACAAGAAATGGCAGGTGACCAAAAATGGCAGGTAATGTCTTACAAAATAAGACAACCTTTTCTGACTTGGACAACCTCCAGTCAGACCATATGAAGGCCTCTGATTGAGCACAAACTCCTTTGGCTCAGATAGGACAACTTATTTATGATAGCAAAAGAAGAACGTTAGGTTCAATCGAGTGCTAGCACGATTTCCTTGAACCTAATTGAATCTCATTCAGATCAATTGAACTAGATCAGTTCAATTGATGATCACCAGATTCAAACCCTTGTTTGTGTGACCCAGTTAGGTTCAGTTCTGTATGGTAATGGGATATGTCATGATCTCTATCATCGACATCATCGAAACTCCTTTCGATGGATCAGAACTCTTCTGATTCGAACAGCTAGAATGATCGATCATCTAAATCATTCTAATTGCTCCCAAAATCCACCAGTGACACCTAGCAGTATATGGTGGCAACCCATCAGAGCTGAATGCGAACCTCTTGGTGCAGCTACCTGTGTGATTCAGTCCTTCTATCTTGAGCCCCGATCAGATTAGGGTTAAGGTAAACTCGTCAAACCCTAGTCTCTGTCATATGATGTAATCATTCGATTCGAGTCCAATGTGAAAATCTAAATAGAAACTCTTTCTATTATTTCACTCTGCCATGGCCATGGGCTTCTGGACTTGATTCTCATGATTATCATAGGGCTGCTCCTCTACCACCGAGGTAGATAGATTCCATCTTGATGCCATCCAGTTCCTACAATGAACATGCTATAGCCAACATACACCTCAGGGTTCCATATGGCTAGGAGACCGAGTAATGGTGTAGTCAAACTATAACACCCTCAAGGTGAACTGTCCGATGCACCTCAGGTCAAAGAACCAGACACACTACTGCAGCATCGAGTCAGTCATTGACGAGAAGGTAGACTCCCTAATGACTACTCGAGGTGGTCACGCTCAGTGCCCTCGTTCTCTAACGAGTACCTGTACTCTCACTCCGGTGTCTCCACACCGTAGACTCAAGACTCATCTACTAAAGAGAATCGATTATACACCAACCTTTCGGATCAATCACTATCCTCGTGATAATCCTATGGTCAGGAGTAATTTATGAGTTAATAATGATTATTCATGTCTTAAATTTTTAACTCTTAAAAATATGAATTATCATTGCCATTAACTCAAAGAATATATCACAGACACTAAATGCACATATGTGATAGAAAATAACCCATTTATTGATTTTAGTCCAAATTACAATTTTGCCCCTAGAAGTGTATTACAAGTGTCAGCCAATTCTGGCTTCTAGGGCATATATATCTAACATTCAGCTTATGTCAAACGATTAGTTACAGATAAATGGTCCTAGGTCTGACAAGTGTACATTCATAGGATACCCAAAAGAGATCAAAGGATACTATTTCTACCATGCTAATGAACAAAAGATGTTCGTCAGCCTTAGGATAATCTTTTTGGAAAAGAAGTTCTTTGATGAAGGAACTGTTGCCTATAAGGTTGAACTTGATGAAGTTCAACAGGTAGAAAGTCTGACATAAAATGTTGAACCTAAGTTATATTTGATTAGATCAGATCCAAAGCCTAGTGAACTCGCACCATTAAGGCTATTCGACAGAGTACCCCACCATTCGGATAGATTCTATAGATTCATGGTCCAAAATGGTGATCCCATCGAACTCGATGAGAACGATAAGGACCGCATCCGCTTGACCATATTTAGTAGAGCTTAAGTGAGCATTCTTAGGGAGTATTAATACTTATCAATAGAAAAATTATAAAGAGCATTAATTTTACTGAACTTTTCTAAATTATATCACCTTTACTCTGTTTTCATACTTCATATTAGACAATTGTATTGCTATCCATCCTTCAGTTATTTTTTTTTACATTGCTCTTTTTGAGCGATTCATTACTTAATTAGACACGAAATCGGTTACCAGATGGAAACCAATATTTTTTTGTTATTTTTAATTTGTACTACTATTGAGTGTCTAACCTTAAGCTCTATATTGATGCATTGTATGAGTTTGGGCCAATGACTCCCAAACTGTTAGTTTAGGGAATTAGAATAGAATACCGGATACTAGCTGCGAATCAATAGCTACGTTAAGACTAGTTTACAACAGAGCTTATTGTCCTTTTCCACTTGCGTGAAACTCAATGCTTGCTTAGGAAAGAGGACTGGTTTATCAGTGAGAAGTACTAGAACTATTTATTAAAATAATTTGTTATATGAAATAGTATAGTTAACCTACAACTAAAAAAGTAGAATTTTGCTTTTGTTGCTAGTAGAGTAATTAAAATATTCTAAGAAAAACCTATTTTATGTCTAGACTTAACTTTGTTATTGAATTTTTCTTATCTTGATTCCTCATATCTCACAGAGTTCTGATCGTTATCATTTTCTTTAAAAATGCTTAGTTTTAATTGGATTCTTAAGCATATCAGTGTTAAAACAATATGACTTTTTTTGAGGACTTCAAATTTACAATTTTATTGTTTTCTCCACCCACTTAATCGAATCGTCCTCAAATGGAGAAAGAATAAAATGTACAAAGAACATGGAAGAATAACTTGACTATATTTATGGTCAGCACATTCATTGAGAATTTGGCTCTCCTCCAATTTATTCAATTATCCTAGAAAAATAAATTAAAAAGATTAAATTAGATAAAATTAAATATTGCGATTGCTCCCAAATGTGCTAGTTTCAATCTTCAGCCACACCAAGGAGCTTACTATTTGTGTCAAAATATGGATTGACAAATTGAATGGTTTGGATTCCAATGCTCAAAATGTTGATTTATAGTCATATTAATCTATAATCATTATTAATTTTAGATATATTTGTAACACATTCTCAAGACTCATATTTATTAAGAATTTTTCTCTATTAACTGTTTCTCTAAAATATTATGAAATGGAGTTTTAGAGTTCTTTGATTAATGGGTACTGAAATGGTGCTAAAGGCATATTTAATTTTGGAGTGTTAAATTATGTGATTTGCTTAAATAACTCCATTGATATTTATTACATAGCCCTTTGATTTTGTAAAAGACCGAGCTTCTAAGGTGAAGGGAAAAACTTTTGGTTATAAGTTCTAGATAAATCATCTATTCTTTTCTCTTTCTATCTGCAATTTAAACTAGAATGAGCATCGTAATAAATCCGGCTCGGTTTCTTCTATGTGGTTAGTCAGTATACTAACTAATTTTCCAAATTTTATTTTTGGCTAGCATAGTAAGCCTCTCTACAGGCTGATCTTGTATGGGTTCATATAAGAATTCTATAACTTTTAAGTTTAGAAATTACTTTGGCATTTATAATTGAGGATTCTTAAGTGAGATATTAATATGATAACTTGTCAGAATGGTTGGTGGACATTAGTGTTAGATATATGTGCCCTATGAAGCCAGAATTGGCTGACCTTGTAATACACTTCTAGGGCAAAATTGTAATTTGACTATAATATGAAAATGGTTATTTTCTATCACACATGTGTATTTAGTGTCTGTGATACATCTTTGAGTTAATGTAATGATAATTCATATTTTCAAGAGTTGAAAATTTAAGACATGAATAATCAATATTAACTCATAAAGCTCCCGACATTAGAATCATCACGAGGATGTGATTGATCGAAGGTGGTGTGATTCGCTTCTTTAGTAGAATGAGTCTTGAGTCTACGGTGTGGAGACATCGGAGGAGAGTACAGGTACTCGTTAGAGAACGAGGGCACTGGCGTTGACCACTCGAGTAGTCATTAGGGAGTCTACCTTCTCGTCAATTGACTGACATCGATGTCTGCAGTAGTGTGTCTGGTTCTTTCTGAAGATGCATCGGCAGTTCACCTTGAGGGGTTATAGTTTGACTACACCATTACTCGGTTCTCTAGCATATGGAACCCTGAGGTGTATGTTGGCTATAGCATGTTCATTGTAGGAACTGGATTGCATCAAGATGGAATCTATCTACTCGGTGGTAGAGGAGAGCCTTATGATGATCATGAGAATCAAGTCTAGAAATCATGGCCATGGTAGAGTGAAAATAGAAAGAGTTTCTATTTAGATTTTCACATTGGACTCGAATCGAATGATTACATCATATGACAGAGACTAGGGTTTGACGAGTTCACCTTAACCCTAATCTGATCGAGGCTCAAATAGAAGAACTTAAATCACCACAGGTAGCTGCCAAGAGGTTAGCATTCAGCCTGATGGTTGCCACCATATATCGTAGGTGTCACTGGTGGATTTGGGAGCAATTAGAATGATTTAATAGATCATCATTCAGCTGTTCGATTCAGAAGATTTGATCATCGAAAGAGTTTCGATGATGTCTATGATAGAGATCAGACATATCCCATTACCATACAGAACTGAACCTAACTGGGTTACACAAACAAGGGTTTGAATCTGGTGATCATCAATTGAACTAATCTAGTTCAATTGATCTGAATGAGATTCAATAGGTTCAAGGAAATCGTGCTAGCACTCGATTGAACCTAACGTTCTTCTTTTACTATCATAAATATAAGTTGTCCTGACTGAGCCAAAGGAGTTTGTGCTCAATCAGAGGCCTTCATATGGTCTGACTGGAGGTGTCCAAGTCAGAATATGTGTCTTATTTTATAAGACATTACCTGCATTTTTGTCACCTGCCATTTCTTGTTCTTTGACTTTGGTCAAAGTCTACCTCTTGACTGGTCAACATTGACCATTGACCCTTTGACTTTTGACCACATGTCATGCACCTATTGGAGAGCTGGTGGGGGCCTGTCCCCTGCCAGAACCTGGCAAGGAGATGGGCACAGCCAAGGGGGCTGAGCCCAAGTAGGAGGCGCCTAGGAGATCCTTGTGGACAAGGACTCCACCTCCCTTTAGGATCAAATCAGAGTTCTTACTAAGAATCCAGTTTGACTGGTTTAGGCGCCCTCTAAGGAGGATCCAGGGGTCTCTTTCAACCAATCAGATTTAGAATCTGATTTCACAAAGGGTTGTGATGGTTGAGAGAAGAGGAGTTGGATCACAGAGGTCTATAAATAAGACCCTGCGCCCAACCTAATACCAATGAATTCAATAGAGATTCCACGTCCAGGCTACTCTCCCTCTTCTCCACGCCATACTCTCTTCTCCCCTTGCTCTCCACGTCCAAAAGTGTTTTGGACTTAGTTTGGTGCGATTCAGATCAAGGAAAGGCGATCAAAAGCAAGAAGGCTGCGCTGCTGCAAAAGGACAACTGCAGATCTTCAAAGAGTTTTGAAGATCCTCCAGATCAGATCCAGATCTGATTTTTGGAGGTGTGATAGAGAAGAAGAGTTCTAATCCAACCCAAGTGGATACCGGTAGAGCCAGCGCTTGCATGGCTAAGATCCAGAACCTTCCGCTACAATCAGGATCATCTATAGGTAATAGGATTACCAAATCAGGTAAATTAAATTTGATTTAATTATCTTATTTATTTTATTTATTAAAATAATAGAATTAGATCTAAAACATATCAAGATCTGATTAGGTCAAGAGAAATATTTTGAAATATATCTCTGATCTAATCAGATCTGACGAACCTGGACCGGGAAATCAGGATTTCCTTCAACTGGTATCAGAGCCATGTTCTAAATTTTAGATCTGATTTTAATTTATTTTAATTAAAAATAATGTGATTTAGATGTCACATAGATGTTCAGATCTGAAATTAGAAAAATTAAATTAAATGATATTGGATCTAAGAACTGAAGATATGCTTGACTAGTTCTAGAATAGAAGTCTATAGAAAGTTTTGCATGTCTTTGATTTAATTGATTAATCATATTTAGATCTTCATTATTTACTGTTTTTCTGATATTATATGTTATAACTAAATTGATTAAACAGCAAATAAAAAAATTAATTTTAATTTAAATATCATATGAGATATGATAGATGCATGACTAGACTAGTTGTCGAATAGTTCTACATAATTGTCTAGATTAATTTATTTGATTAGATCAATTTAAATCTAATTTTTAGATTATATGAGATATTTAGATCTAAAATATCCAATGATTGATACATGAGATGTATGCAATATGCCTGATTAGATCTAAATTTGTATATGAGATATATGATATAGATCTATAACTGTTTTATAGATTTACATGTTCCTGATTAAGGCGTTCTCTTGGCCGTCCGGTCATAAGAATGAAGAAGGGTTTAAAGGCCCTCTCTTCCCATTCGATGGGGTGTTCTTATGACGTGTAGGGTGCGTGCATGTTCGTCCTTAATCAGAAACCCAAAACTTATTTTCTGCAAAACCCTAGATCCTGAAACCCTAGGATTATTTGTGCATATTTTGTTATGAACCCAACTAATTAAGAATTAAGTTTATGAATATCAATTAGTCTAAAATGAGAATTTAGATCTAAGACATATTCATAATACTGGTTCGGCTGGGTAGCTCAATTAGGTCTAAGCGTTGATCAAAACCGAATAGAGTTGTTAGATGGGACAACAATGCTTAAATTTCCAGCTAAATAGGATTAAGTCTGGGTCAGATCGAGTCACGATCAAGCAAGACCTAATTAGGCTCAGAGGTTAAGTCAGATTGTAGGCTAACCCAATTGGTTCTGACTCAACAATTTGGTGTCTAAGGTAAGTTTGGCACAGACGACTGACTGGTTTTTAATTGGAAGCTACTCGACCTGAATGCGTTCTTGTGCGAGTTAACGGCATATTCCTTCCACCGGTCTCACTTACCTGGCCATATCTGTTGACACAGTTCTGATCCGAGGTGGTCAATAATCCGAGCTGACCCATGCACTAGGTTAGTCATAATTTTATGACTAAGCAAGCGTAGTTTAATGAGACCTGAATCAATTCTCCCTAAGAAAAGATTAAGTCCGAGGTCTTCCACCATTGTAGACGTGCGGGCCCTTCCCGGGGTTGATTGTTCTCGGCTGGATACAGTGGCTCAGTTGCACCGGGAAGATGCAACCATGTCTATTAGGCATTGGATGCTATGGCTGGAGGATGAGTTGGGCTCAATATTCAGATACGGTGAGAGACCCAATTAGGAACCCAGTCTATGCAAATGGTGGGTCTGACTTAACTAAGGAGTGGATCAATATTCTGGATACGGTGAGATCCATGAATTAGAGACCAAGTTTGGGTGCACCATGATTAGAGAATCATTGAACAGAGTTGTTCACTCATTGGCTAACCCATCACCAATAACTGTTAGGTGAGGTGATGAGTCAGTTGGTGAGACCGCACCACCCACTAGAAATCATCAATCATGGAGATTTTGCATCTCTGCAGAGGGAGTGTAGGGATCCGAGAAAATAGTGGGAGCTAATTTGTTTAAAAATAAAATTCCTAAACAAATTGGTCAAGTCAAAATTACAGTATCTAACTAGAATCTTTGACTCTCTACAGGAAAATGTCTGCGTCCAACCCACTGGCACGTATCCTAGACACACATAGACTGACTGGACCCAATTATAAAGATTGGCTCAGGAACTACAAAATTGTTTTGGTTCAGAGAAGTTAACACATGTTTTGGACCAGGACCTCCACTTACCAACCGCCATCCACTGAACAGAGAGCGTCTCTGGAAAAATGGATTGACGAAGACAATAAGGCCAGATACTACATGTTGGGCTCGATGTCTGATGAGCTCCAGCGCCAACATGAAGATATCGGGACTGCTCGCCAAATGTTGGCTCACCTGCAGGAGATGTTTGGTGAACAGAGTCGCGCAGCCAAATATCAAGTCACAAAACGACTTCTTAAGGCTAAGATGCGTGATGGGCAGTCAGTCCAAGATCACTGTCTGACAATGATCAAGGACATGGAAGAGCTTGAGAAGCTCGATGTGAAGTTGGACTTGGATTGCAGAACGATATTATTCTGTAATCCTTGATGATGCATATGGCAATTCATCATGAATTACCACATGCATAAACTTAGAATTCCTTGGCCGAGTTTATGAATATGCTGGTTACCGCTGAGCTTTCTATGAAAGGTTCTAAAGGCTCAGTTCTTGCTATGGAATGGACTTCTTCCAAAAAGAAAGTCTTATGAAAAGAAAAAGAAGTCTGTGAAAAAGCAAAAGGTAGAAGGATCAAAGAAGAAGAAGGCAGAACCGAAGAAGAGGTCGATGGCAAGGAAAGTGTTTTCCATTGCAACAGCGATGCCATTGGAAGCGGAACTGCCCTACTTACCTGGCCACCCTAAAGAACAAGAAGGAAGGTCCTTCTGGAGGTATGCTCGTTATTGAGTCTAAACCTTACGTTTCTTCTGCTCCAGTTGTATGCTTGACTCTGGTTTCTAGTGTCATCTGTGCACTTCTATGCGGGGTCTTGAG
>QRFJ01001604.1:30320-65861 GCA_006176705.1 Cocos nucifera
GATAGCAGGAGGCTGAGGGATAGAGACATGATCCTACGTGTCGGTAATGGAGCAAGAGTTGCTGCAGTAGCCGTGGGAACATACCCTCTGCGATTACCATCTGGTTTAGACTTAGTTTTAAAAGACTGTTATTATGTGCCTGCAGCTAGCAGGAATTTGATTTCTGTTTCATGCTTAGCACAAGAAGGTTATGTGATCACCTTCTTTAAGGACCATTGTAACATTCTTTATGAAAGAAATAAAATTGCAAATGGTTTCCTTGTTAATGGTCTTTATCAGTTGCATATTGATGTACCTGTTTTAACAATCGAGCAAAACGTGAATGCCAAACGACCTAGGGATAGTCCAAACGACAGATATCTATGGCACCTGAGATTAGGTCATATAGCAGAAGATAGGATTAACAAATTGGAGAAAAATGGGCTATTGAGTCCATTGACTTTTGAGTCGTATCCAACTTGTGAATCTTGTCTTCAAGGCAAAATGACTAAACTCCCTTTTGTTGGACATGGGGAGAGGGCCACAGATCTCCTTGCCCTAGTACATACTGATGTGTGCAGCCCATTCGATGTGCCGGCTAGAGGCAATTTTGTCTACTTCATTACCTTTACCGATGATCTGTCTAGGTATGGGTATGTGTATCTTATGAGACATAAGTCTGAAGCCTTTGAAAAGTTCAAAGAATTCAGACATGAAGTAGAAAAACAAACTGGAAAACCCATTAAGGTTCTTCGATCAGATCGAGGAGGTGAATACCTTAGCCAGGAATTCCTAGACTATCTTAAGGAAAATGGCATAGTCTCTCAATGGACTCCACCAGGAACACCTCAACTCAACGGGGTTTCAGAACGGAGAAATCGGACTCTATTGGATATGGTTCGATCCATGATGAGCTTCACAGACCTCCCAGATTTTCTTTGGGGACATTCATTATTAACTTCAATCTATTTACTGAATAGGGTTCCCTCTAAAACCGTTCCTACCACACCGTATGAGATATGGCACGATAAGAAACTAAGTCTGAGTCATCTCAGAATTTGGGGATTGTCCGGCTTATGTCAAAAGACAACAAGCGGACAAGTTAGAGTTTAGGTCCTTTAGAGCTCGATTCATAGGATATCCTAAAGAGTCATTAGGATACTATTTCTACATTCCAGAAGACCACAATGTGATTGTGAGTCGACATGCCATATTTCTTGAAAAATAGTTTATTCAAGATAGTGGCGTTGGAAAGCAGATTAAGCTTGATGAGAAAGTCTCACAAGCAGAACGAGCTAAGGACCAAGTGGAACCAAATCAGGTTGAGCCAATAAGAACACTACCTCCTCCACCTCGTAGATCAGAAAAGAGTTTCCCGTCCCCCTGAAAGATACTTAGGTATTATTTCAGAGGATATAGAGGAAATGTTCCTCATAGGTAATGGTGCTCATGGTGATGATCCCAAAACCTACAACGAGGCGATATCAGATATCGACTCCGAGAAATGGCTTGAGGCAATGAAGTCAGAAATTGACTCGATGCACTCAAACCAAGTCTGGACCTTGGTAGATCCACCAGAAGGTATAGTACCTATTGGGTGTAAATGGATCTTCAAGAGAAAGATTGGTGCAGATGGGAATGTGGAGACATTCAAGGCTAGACTGGTGGCAAAAGGTTATAGTCAACGCGAAGGCATTGACTATCAGGATACCTTTTCCCGGTAGCTATGCTAAAATCCATCCGCACATTGCTTGCTGTTGCAGCCTATTTCGATTATGAAATATGGCAAATGGACGTGAAAACGGCATTCCTAAATGGATATCTTGAGGAAGATATCTATATGGAACAGCCGCTAGGTTTCACATCCAGTGATACTGATCACAAGGTTTGCAAGCTGCAAAGGTCCATATATGGACTTAAGCAAGCATCTCGGAGCTGGAACACTCGTTTCAATGATGTGATCAAAAAGTTTGGTTTCATCAAAAATGAAGAGGAACCATGTGTTTTCAAAAGGGTCAGTGGGAGCGCTGTTGTCTTCCTCGTATTGTACGTGGATGACATCCTCCTTATTGGGAATGATATTCCCATGTTGACATCAGTCAAGGTGTGGTTGTCTAAGGAATTCTCCATGAAAGACCTAGGTGAAGCATCCTTTATTCTAGGAATTAAGGTCTATAGGGATAGACCGAATAGGATGCTAGGACTTTCACAGAAGATGTACATAGAGGAAGTGCTAAAGAGGTTTAGTATGGAAAACTCTAAGAGGGGATTAATACCCTTCAGACATGGTATTCATCTTTCCAAGAAGATGTGCCCCAGCACACCTGAGGAAATAGAACGCATGAGCAAGATCCCTTATGCTTCTGCAATAGGGAGCCTCATTTATGCCATGCTATGTACACGACCTGATATAGCCCATGCTGTGAGTGTCACAAGCAGATATCAGTCAAATCCAGGTGAAGAACACTGGACATCTGTGAAATGTATCCTTAAGTACTTGAGAAGAACTAAGGATATGATGTTGGTCTTTGGTAACGGAAAACTCCTGGTCCAGGGATACACAGACTCGGACTTCATGTCCGATATAGATGATCGAAAGTCGACATCTGGCATACTGTTTGTGCTGGAAGAGTTCCAAGCAAACGGTGATACCATCTCATCCGCAATTACCTTGAGAAAGGTTACGTTGAGGTCAAGAGAGTCAACTCCACAGAAAATGTGGCAGACCCACTTACAAAGCCGTTGGGCCAATAGAAGATCGAAGCCCACCTTGAGAAGATGGGACTTAGACTTGTAGCCAATTGGCTTTAGGACAAGTGGGAGATTGTTAGATATATGTGCCCTAGAAGCCAGAATTGGCTGACACTTGTAATACACTTCTAGGGGCAAATTATAATTTTGACTATAATTAATGAAATGGGTTATTTTCTATCACACATGTGTATTTAGTGTCTGTGATACATCCTTTGAGTTAATGGTAATGATAATTCATATTTTCAAGAGTTGAAAATTTAAGACATGAATAATCATTATTAACTCATAAACAGCTCCCGACCATAGGATCATCACGAGGATGGTGATTGATCCGGAAGGTTGGTGTACGATCGCTTCTCTTTAGTAGATGAGTCTTGAGTCTACGGTGTGGAGACACCGGAGCGAGAGTACAGGTACTCGTTAGAGAACGAGGGCACTGAGCGTGACCACCTCGAGTAGTCATTAGGGAGTCTACCTTCTCGTCAATGACTGACTCGATGCTGCAGTAGTGTATCTGGTTCTTTGACCTGAGGTGCATCGGCAGTTCACCTTGAGGGTGTTATAGTTTGACTACACCATTACTCGGTCTCCTAGCCATATGGAACCCTGAGGTGTATGTTGGCTATAGCATGTTCATTGTAGGAACTGGATTGCATCAAGATGGAATCTATCTACCTCGGTGGTAGAGGAGCAGCCCTATGATGATCATGAGAATCAAGTCCAGAAATCCATGGCCATGGTAGAGTGAAATAATAGAAAGAGTTTCTATTTAGATTTTCACATTGGACTCGAATCGAATGATTACATCAGATGACAGAGACTAGGGTTTGACGAGTTCACCTTAACCCTAATCTGATCGGGGCTCAAGATAGAAGAACTTAATCACACAGGTAGCTGCACCAAGAGGTTCGCATTCAGCTCTGATGGGTTGCCACCATATACTGCTAGGTGTCACTGGTGGATTTTGGGAGCAATTAGAATGATTTAGATGATCGATCATTCTAGCTGTTCGAATCAGAAGAGTTCTGATCCATCGAAAGGAGTTTCGATGATGTCGATGATAGAGATCATGACATATCCCATTACCATACAGAACTGAACCTAACTGGGTCACACAAACAAGGGTTTGAATCTGGTGATCATCAATTGAACTGATCTAGTTCAATTGATCTGAATGAGATTCAATTAGGTTCAAGGAAATCGTGCTAGCACTCGATTGAACCTAACGTTCTTCTTTTGCTATCATAAATAAGTTGTCCTGTCTGAGCCAAAGGAGTTTGTGCTCAATCAGAGGCCTTCATATGGTCTGACTGGAGGTTGTCCAAGTCAGAAAAGGTTGTCTTATTTTGTAAGACATTACCTGCCATTTTTGGTCACCTGCCATTTCTTGTTCTTTGACTTTGGTCAAAAGTCTACCTTTGACTGGTCAAACGTTGACCATTGACACTTTGACTTTTGACCACATGTCATGCACCTATTGGAGAGCTGGTGGGGGCCTGTCCCCCTGCCAGAACCTGGCAAGGAGAGGGCGCACGCCAAGGGTGGCGTGTGCCCAAGTTAGGAGGCGCCTAGGAGTCCTTGTTGGACAAGGACTCCATCTCCTTTTTGGATTCCAATTAGAGTTCTCCTAAGAACCAACTTTGACTGGTCTTAGGCGCCCTCTAAGGAGGAATCCAGGGGACTCTATTTCCACCAATCAGATTTAGATCTGATTTCACAAAGGGTTGTGATTGGTTGGGAGGAAGAGGAGTTGGATCACAAGAGGTCTATAAATAAGACCCTGCGCCCAACCCTAATCCAAAGTGAATTCAATAGAGATTTCCCACGCCCCAAGGCTGCCTCTCCCCTCCTTCTCCATGCCATACTCTCTTCTCCCCTTGCTCTCCACGTCCAAAAGTGTTTTGGACTTAGTTTGGTGCGATTCAGATCAAGGAAAGGCGATCAAAAGCAAGAAGGCTGCGCTGCTGCAAAAGGACGACTGCAGATCTTCAAAAGAGTTTTGAAGATCCTCCAGATCAGATCCAGATCTGATTTTTGGAGGTGTGATAGAGAAGAAGAGGATCTCCAGATCCAACCCGAGTGGATACCGGTAGAGGCCAGGCGCTTGCGTGGCTAAGATCCAGAACCTTCCGCTGCAATCAGGATCATCTACAGGATAATAGGATTACCCAAATCAGGTAAATTGAATTTGATTTAATTTATCTTGTTTTATTTTATTTATTAAAATAATAAGAATTAGATCTAAAACATATCAAGATCTGATTAAGGTCAAGAGAAAATTTTTGAAATATATCTCTTGATCTAATCAGATCTGGACGAACCTGGACCGGGAAATCAGGATTTCCCTTCAATTAGGTGGGTTGTTTGAAATTGGTAGGCTCGATAATTGACCTAGTTCTCTCCTCGTGTTAGACTCAACTAATTATCTTATTTGAGCTTCTAATCTGGCGATAGATTGTTGTTGAGTCAGAATCAATTATTGAAGTTGATTAAATCTATCATCAGCTAGATTGGTCTGTTGAGGAGGTGGGTATGAGGGCTGATTATGATATAGTGGCTGGAAAGTCTTACTAGGCTGACCTCTGTTATAGGTATATTTTTGGTATTGGGGTATATTTTGATGATTTTGTATCGATGAAATTTGGGTCTGAGCCTGAGTCTATTGAGATGTCGAAGAAAAATTATGGTGGTTGCTCCAATCTGAATTATATGAATTTGAAAATAGATCATTAACCGGCTTGGAGTAGCCTTTAGAAGCTTGGACTTATTCTTAGATAAAAGATGAAAACTATGCAGTCATAGGACATTCGCGCACATGATGGATTGGGCTAGCACAGATTGAATAAATCTCTTGATAATTAGAAGATGATGTGAATTATGCAAGAGATTGTTGACCAAGGGTTAGGACTTGATCTAATTTCTGAGCAAGAAAGTCCACTTTATTTATCAAATTTAAATCAGTCTTATGACTAGATTCTAGATGTTTAAATTCATGGATCCCTACCCAGGTTTGGTGGAAAGATAATAAAGCATGGTAATTGAGTTTTCACTCAGGATTTCAAATAAGGTATAGGTTTCGTCCTCACTCTTGTTTGTGAATGCACCTCCACAGGATGCATCTACTATCTATCTGTATTGGTCTCCTAAACCCTCATAGAAAGCTTGAACTATTTGTCACTTAGACAAACCATGGTGTGGGCATCTTTTAAGAAATTCCTTAAGTCTCTCCCATGACTCGTGAATCTGTTCCCCTGGAAGCTGAGCAAATCCAGTGATAACTCGCCTCATAGTATTGGTTCGGCCTATAGGGTAAAATTTTTTAAGAAATTTACTTTGCAAGTTAGCCCAAGTTTTAATTGATCTCCCTATTATCCCAAGCCAGTACTTGGCTTTGTCTTTTAATGATAAGAAAAATAAAATTAGTCTACGGGCATCATTAGTTAAATTATGAATTCTCACCATAGAGCAGATTTCTAAGAATTCATCCAGATGTTTATAAGAATCTTCATTGGTGTTCCCATAAAAAGATGGAAGCATCTGGATTGTAGTCGTCTTGATCTCATAGTGGGTAGCATGAATTTTAGGTAATTGGATATAAGTCGATGGGTTATAGGTGGAAGGAATAAAATATTCCTTCATCTGCTTAGGTGATTCTTTAAAATTTTTAGCCATTTGGTTATCGAATTTAATATAATTCAACCTTTTAATTTTATGGTTGGCTTCAACTAAATCAGGTAAAGTAATTTTCTACCATGCATGTACTAGTGCAGCCCTATCGTGTTGTTAAAAAAAAAATTTAGAATTTTTTTATATTTTTTATTATTTTATTATATTAATTATTTTATTTATTAATTTAATTTAATTTAATTTAATTATTATTTTTAATATTTTTTAGTTAGTTAAATATAATTTTTATTTTATTTTATTTTATTTTATTTTTATAGGAGAAAGAAGAAGAAAGAAAGAAGAGTTCTAAAGAAGAGATCCTAAGGAGTCCTAGAACTAAGAAGAGAGAAAAGAATTAAATTTAATTAGATTTGATGTTGTTTAGTAATCAAGTTGGTCAATCAATCTTAACTAAGGATTGTCCTAGATCTAGACAGCTCCTAACTGCCAAGGTCACCTTCAAGCCCTCCAAATGTAGGATTAGCCAATCAATTAACTAGGTAAGTGTAAGGTCAGTGGGAGTCCCCCCGTTGCTTACCTTAGATACAAATTATGCTTAGCCAGGTAAGCTAACGGAATCAATTAGAAACCACCTTCCTTCGGGCCCAGTCATTCCTGAACCACTTTCCTAGACACTAGTCAAATTGACTAATCCTAACTTGGTTCAACTCTTAGGGTTCTTTGTCCTATTGAGCTTGAGTTCCTAGGGTTGATGTCAAATTGATTTTAAAATTAAAGGCTTAGGTCAATGCAGGATGCTGGTTGGTTGTTTATGGGCCAAAAAAGGGTGATCAAATCTCCACCTTATCTTGTTTAATTGGGTTGTGCCCTTAATTTGATTTAAAGATGAATATACACATAAAATTTTCAATCAAATGGTTCTATGCAACTTAAACTAGATGTATGCAACCAATTGAATTCTGAAAGGCTTACCTTGCCTCCAGCAATCACCAAAAAAATAAAAATAAAACTAATATGATGCATGCTCTAAGCAGTTAAGATTTTTAATCTTATCATGAGATTTTTAATTAGATTTAAATAAATATTTTTTAAAATTAATTTAAAAATAAAATAAGTAAATAAATAAATAAAATGAAAAGAGGACTAGGGTTAGGATTAATCTCACCAAAATTAGATGCTTTCTTTCTTTTCTTTTTTTTCTATAAAATTAAAAAAAAATAGTGAGTAATATTTAAAAAAATAATAAAAATTTTATTTATAATTTATTTATAAAAAAATCAAAGAGATAAAAAATTTAATGTCCATGCCTTCCCCGACAATGGTGCCAAAAATTTGATAGGAATGCGATGTTATCGTTAAGACACCGTGTTTATCAGTTTAATCCGACTTCTTAAAATAATTAAAAATACGTAGATAGTAGTGA
Organism: Cocos nucifera; assembly: GCA_006176705.1. Classification (NCBI taxonomy): domain Eukaryota; kingdom Viridiplantae; phylum Streptophyta; class Magnoliopsida; order Arecales; family Arecaceae; genus Cocos; species Cocos nucifera. The sequence continues at coordinate 38,104 of QRFJ01001604.1, forward strand.
GTCGGGTCGAATCCATCGGAAAGATAGTGCTTTTAGATTTGAAATCTTTGATTTTATAAAAGAAAAAGAAAAGAGAAGAGTTTTGGGATCAAAAGTGAAGTCAGAAAATAAAAAATAAAAATTAAAAGGTGCAATAATTTAAACTTGATACTACGATCTACTAGTTAGATCTTAGCATCTATTTGCAATAAAATAAAAATAATAATAATTAAAATATAAAAATTAAATTGCAACAAAAATTAAAAGCATAAAATTAAAGAGCATAAAAATAAATATTGCATTAATTAAAAAGTTTATAATTTAAATATAATAAATAAAAAGAAAATAAAATAGGCTAATCCCTGATCTTGGATCGGCATTGGTGGAAAGATAGTGTAGAAGCCCCGCTCCTCTTCTCGGCACCAATTGCTTTGAAGCAGCCATTAACCCATAGCCTGGCTTCACCCTGTACCAAAGCTTCACTTTGATCGGAGATATTGATTTTTGGATGCCTAGGGTCCTTTTTATAAAGCTAGAAGAGTTGGATATTTTTTTCTGAAGGCAATGTGGGACTAATAGCCTTTATAATCATCAAAATACAAAAAAATCCAAGTAAAATTTGGATTAAAATAGCTCTGATATGAATCTGGTAAGTCTGGTGAAATCTAGCCATTCAATAGGAATCCAACGGTCCAAAAATCTTCAAAGTATCGGCCCAGATTAGGTTGGATGAAATTCTGACCGTCCGTTCGCGCATTGATCGAGGAAATTTGGCCGTAAATCATGTGTCAAAAGTTTTGATCACCACCGAGAGTGTTCTGGACAGTTGGATCTTCATCACATGGTTTTTCGGCCATCAGATCGTGCCAGATCACTGATAGAATTTGAATCAAACCCAAAAATAACCACCACCGTCCGATCGTGACCGTAATTAACCGCAGCCATCCGATCGTGCAATTATTGTTCCAATGGATCATGTGGACCGACTGCACCACACACCGCAGCCAATCAGCACCTCTGTTGTCGAGTGAAAAGACCAGATTGCCTTGTGAGTTGCGATAAATTTCTATGGACCCTTTAAGGGTCTAGGTCCACCATGTGTCGCTCTATGATTCATCGATTTTTGCTGAGCTGGCAGACCACGCCAGGGTCATGAACCGACTGATGGCTTCAACGGCTAAGTCAGCTTTGATGGCTTGGCTTGGCTTGGTGGCTTGGCTTGTGGAGCCGATTGAGCCATTTTCTTTTTTTATTTAAATTTTATTTATTTTATTTCTTTAGAAATTCATATCTTTTTCGTTTTAGCTCTGTTTTGCTCTAAACTTATTTCATTACGATCAAAAAAATGAGCTCTTTCCATTGATTATAAAATTTTATTTTCTAATTTTTATTATTTTTTAATTAATTTTTTAATTAATAAAAATATGAATTTCTCAAAAATTATATATAAATTAATTAATAATTTTTAAAAATTAATATGAATTAATTAAAAAATTAATACTTTTATTGGTAAATTTATGATGCTTATCAATGGCATAACTAGTCTTGTACCTCCTAACGTCATCGAATGTGCCAAAAGAATTCTTCAACACTTGGAGCATTTTATTTGGCTAAGCTATATCAAACTTGTGACTAAACTCATCGCTCATCACAGCCAGCATAATGCAGTGCACCATGGTTCGATCACTGAGCCACTTCTGATAAGTGTCTCTAACTGTTCCATGTGCATTGGCAGCAGTCTCCTCAAGTGTAGGATCCGTCAACACATATAGGATCCGTTCATGCTTTAGAACAATCTTCAATTTTCAGTAGCAGCTACCAAAGTTGGATCCCATTTGAAGAAAAATTCTGATTTCTCAGACCAGGTTCATTCAGATATGATCGGATCAAGAGATGTATTTCAAAATTTTTTTCTCTTTGATCCTAATCAGATCGGGGATGTTTCAGATCTGATTCTTATTATTCTAATAATAAAAATAAAATCTTAATAAATTAAATTTAATTTAATTTACCTTGATGTAGGATAATTCTATTACCCATTGATGATCCTATAAGCAGCGGAAGGTTCTGGATCTAGCCATGCAAGTGCCTGGCCTCTACCAATATTCACTCAGGCTGGATCTGGAGATCCTCTTCTTCTCTATCACGTCTCCAAAAAATCAGATCTGAATCTGATCTGAAGGATCTTCAAAATATCTTTCAAAGATCAGCAGTTGTTCTTTGCAGCAGCATAGCCTTCTTGCTTTCTGTTGCCTTTCTCTCATCTAGATTGCACCAACTTGGATCCCAAACCACTTTGGGCGTGGAGAGGAGAGGGAGAAGATGGCCTTGGCGTGGAGGAGGAGGAGAGAACCAGTCTTGGGGCATGGAGAATTCTCAGATGATTTTAGATACTCCTTAAGTTGGGCGCAGGGTCTTATTTATAGACTATAAGTGATCCAACTCCTCTTCTTCCCAACCAATCACAACCCTTTGTGAAATCAGATCTAAATCTGATTAGTGGAAATAGAGTCCCCTGGATTTCTCCTTAGATGGTGCCTAAGACTAGTCAAACTTGATTCTTAGGAGAAGTCTAATCGAAATCCAAAAAGGAGATGGAGTCCCTATCCAACAGGGACTCCTGGGCGCCTCCTGCTTGGGCACACGCCAAGGGTGGCATGCGCCCTCCTCCTTGCCAGGTTCTGGTAGGGAAATAAGCCCCCACCAGCTCTCCAATAGGTGCGTGACACATGGACAGAAGTCAAAGTGTCAATGGTCAATATTTGACCAGTCAAAGATCAACTTTTGACCAAAGTCAAAGGACGAAAATGGTAGGTGACCAAAAATGGCAGGTATTGTCTTACAAAATAAGACAACCCTTTTTTGACCTGGACATCCTCTAGTCAGATCAGATGAAGGCCTCTGAATGAGCACAAACTCCTTTGGCTCAGTCAGGACAACTATTTATGATAGTAAAAGAAGAACATTAGGTTCAATCGAGTGCTAGCACGATTTTCTTGAACCTAATTGAATCTCATTCAGATCAATTGAACTGGATCAGTTCAATTGATGATCACCAGATTCAAACCCTTGTTTGTGTGACCCAGTTAGGTTCAGTTCTGTATGGTAATGGGATGTCATGATCTCTATCATCGACATCATCGAAACTCCTTTCGATGGATCAGAACTCTTCTGATTCGAACAGCTAGAATGATCGATCATCTAAATCATTCTAATTGCTCCCAAAATCCACCAGTGACACCTAGCAGTATATGGTGGCAACCCATCAGAGCTGAATGCGAACCTCTTGGTGCAGCTACCTGTGTGATTAAGTTCTTCTATCTTGAGCCCCGATCAGATTAGGGTTAAGGTGAACTCGTCAAACCCTAGTTTCTATCATATGATGTAATCATTCGATTCAAGTCCGATGTGAAAACCTAAATAGAAACTCTTTCTATTATTTCACTCTGCCATGGCCATGGGCTTCTGGACTTGATTCTCATGATCATCATAGGGCTGCTCCTCTACCACCGAGGTAGATAGATTCCATCTTGATGCAATCCAGTTCCTACAATGAACATGCTATAGCCAACATACACCTCAGGGTTCCTGAATGGCTAGGAGATCGAGTTATGGTGTAGTCAAACTATAACACCCTCAAGGTGAACTGTCGATGCACCTCAAGGTCAAAGAACCAGACACACCACTGCAGCATCGAGTCAGTCATTGATGAGAAGGTAGACTTTCCTAATGACTACTCGAGGTGGTCACGCTCAAGTGCCCTCGTTCTCTAACGAGTACCTATACTCTCGCTCCGGTGTCTCCACACCATAGACTCAAGACTCATCTACTAAAGAGAAGCGATTGTACACCAACCTTCCGGATCAATCACCATCCTCATGATGATCCTATGGTCGGGAGCATTTTATGAGTTAATAATGATTATTCATGTCTTAAATTTTCAACTCTTGAAAATATGAATTATCATTACCATTAACTCAAAGGATGTATCACAGACACTAAATACACATATGTGATAGAAAATAACCCATTTTATTGATTATAGTCAAAATTATAATTTTGCCCCTAGAAGTGTATTACAAGTGTCAGCCAATTCTGGCTTCTAGGGCACATATATCTAATAATCTCCCACTTGTCCTAAAGCCAATTGGCTACAAGTCTAAGTCCCATCTTCTTAAGGTGGGCTTCAAATTTTTGTTGTCCTAATGGCTTTGTAAGTGGGTCTGCCACATTGTCTGCGGAGTTGACTCTCTTGACCTCGACGTAACCCTTCTCGAGGTAATTGCGGATGAGGTGGTATCGCCGCTCAATGTGCTTGGACTTCTGGTGAGACCTTGGCTCCTTAGCAAGGGCTATGGCGCCATTGTTGTTGCAGTACAGAGGAATGGCATCTGATGGCATTACTCCAATTTCTGCAGCAAACTTCTTATACCAGAATGCTTCCTTCGTAGCCTCTGATGCAGCAATATATTCTGCTTCCATGGTGGAATCTGCTATCACAGTTTGCTTGGAACTCTTCCAGCTGACAGCACCACCATTGCACACAAATAGACTCCTAGATGTCGACTTTCGATCATCTACATCGGACATGAAATCTGAGTCTGTGTATCCCTGGACTTGGAGTTCTCCATTACCAAAGACCAATATCATATCCTTAGTTCTTCTTAAGTACTTAAGGATACATTTCACAGAAGTCCAGTGTTCTTCACCTAGATTTGACTGATATCTGCTTGTGACACTCACAGCATGGGCTATATCAGGTCGTGTACATAGCATGGCATACATGAGGCTCCCTATTACAGAAGCATAAGGGATCTTGCTCATACGTTCTATTTCCTCAGGTATGCTAGGGCACATCTTCTTGGAAAGATGAATACCATGTCTGAAGGGTATTAATCCCCTCTTAGAGTTTTCCATACTAAACCTCTTTAGTACTTCCTCTATGTACATCTTCTGTGAAAGTCCTAGCATCCTATTCGGTCTATCCCTATAGATCTTAATTTCTAGAATAAAGGATGCTTCACCTAGGTCTTTCATGGAGAATTCCTTGGACAACCATATTTTGACTGTCGTCATCATGGGAATATCATTCCCAATAAGGAGGATGTCATCCACGTACAATACGAGGAAGACAATAGCGCTCCCACTGACCTTTTTGAAGACACACGGTTCCTCTTTGTTTTTGATGAAACCAAACATTTTGATCACATCATTGAAATGAGTGTTCCAGCTCTGAGATGCTTGCTTAAGTCCATATATGGACCTTTGCAGCTTGCAAACCTTGTGATCAGTATCACTGGATGTGAAACCTAGCGGCTGTTCCATATAGATATCTTCCTCAAGATATCCATTTAAGAATGTCGTTTTTACGTCCATTTGCCATATTTCATAATCGAAATAGGCTACAATGGCAAGCAATGTGCGGATGGATTTTAGCATAGCCACTGGGGAAAAGGTATCCTGATAGTCAATGCCTTCACGTTGACTATAACCTTTTGCCACTAGTCTAGCCTTGAATGTCTCCACATTTCCATCTGCACCAATCTTTCTCTTGAAGATCCATTTACACCCAATAGGTACTATACCTTCTGGTGGATCTACCAAGGTCCAGACTTGGTTTGAGTGCATCGAGTCAATTTCTGACTGCATTGCCTCTAGCCATTTCTCGGAGTCGATATCTGATATCGCCTCATTGTAGGTTTTGGGATCATCACCATGAGCACCATTACCTATGAGGAACATTTTCTCTATGTCCTCTGAAATAATACCTAAGTATCTTTCAGGGGGACGGAAAACTCTTTCCGATCTATGAGGTGGAGGAGGTAGTATTCTTATTGGCTCAACCTGATTTGGTTCCAATTGGTCCTTAGCTCATTGTACTTGTGAGACTTTCTCATCAAGCTTAATCTGCTTTCCAATGCTGCTATCTTGAATAAACTATTTTTCAAGAAAGATGGCATGTCGACTCACAATCACATTATGGTCTTCTAGAATGTAGAAATAGTATCCTAATGACTCTTTAGGATATCCTATGAATCGAGCTCTGAAGGACCTAAACTCTAACTTATCCGCTTGTTGTCTTTTGACATGAGCCGAACAACCCCAAATTCTGAGATGACTCAGACTTGATTTCTTACCGTGCCATATCTCATACGGTGTGGTAGGAACGGTCTTAGAGGGAATCCTATTCAGTAGATAAATTGAAGTTAATAATGAATGTCCCCAAAGAAAATTAGGAAGGTCTGTGAAGCTCATCATGGATCGGACCATATCCAATAGAGTCCGATTTCTCCATTTTGAAACCCCGTTGAGTTGAGGTGTTCCTAGTGGAGTCCATTGAGAGACTATGCCATTTTCCTTGAGATAGTCTAGGAATTTCCAGCTAAGGTATTCACCTCCTCGATCTGATCGAAGAATCTTAATGGATTTTTCAGTTTATTTTTCTACTTCATGTCTGAATTCTTTGAACTTTTCAAAAGCTTCAGACTTGTGTCTCATAAGATACACATACCCATACCTAGATAGATCATCGATAAAGATAATGAAGTAGACAAAATTATCTCTAGCCGGCACATCAAATGGGCCGCACACATCAGTATGTACTAGGGCAAGGAGATCTGTGGCCCTTTCCCCATGTCCTACAAAAGGGAGTTTAGTCATTTTGCCTTGAAGACAAGATTCACAAGTTGGATATGACTCAAAAGTCAATGGACTCAATAGCCCATTTTTCTCCAATTTGTTGATCCTATCTTCTGCTATATGACCTAATCTTAGGTGCCATAGATATCTGTCATTTGGACTATCCTTAGGTCGTTTGGCATTCATGTTTTGCTCGATAGTTAGAATAGATACATCAATATGTAGCTGATAAAGACCGTTAATAAGAAAACCATTTGCAATTTTATTTTTTTCATAAAGAATGTTACAATGGTCCTTAAAGAAGGTAATCACATAGCCTTCTAGTGCTAAGCATGAAATAGAAATCAAATTCCTGCTAGCTGCAGGCACATAATAACAGTCTTTCAAAACTAAGTCTAAACCTAGATGGTAATCGAAGAGGGTATGTTCCCATGCCACTGCAGCAACTCTTGCTCCATTACCGACATGTAGGATCATATCTCCATCCCTCAACCTCCTGCTATCCTCAAGACCCTGCATGAAAGTGCACAGATGAGCACTAGAACCAGAGTCAAGCACCCAACTAGATGCAGAAGAAACCGTAAGGTTAGACTCAATAATGAGCATACCTCCAGAAGGACCTTCCTTCTTGTTCTTCAGGGTGGCTAGGTAAGTAGGATAGTTCTGCTTCTAGTGGTCGTCATTGTTGCAATGGAAACACTTTCCTTTGGTAGCGGCTTTCATCTTCAGCTCTACCTTCTTCTTCTTTCCTCCTTCCATCTTTTGCTTTTTTGCAGACTTCTTTTTCTTTCTATAAGATTTTCTTTTGGAAGAAGTCCATTCCATAGCAAGAACTGAGCCTTTAGAAACTTTCATAGAAAGCTCAGTGGTGACCAGCATGTTCATTAATTCGGCCAAAGAATTTTGAAGTTTATGCATGTGGTAATTCATGATGAATTGTCCATATGCATCAGTCAAGGATTGCAGAATAATATCGTTCCTACAGATCTAAGTCTAACTTCACACCGAGCTTCTCAAGCTCTTTCATGTCCTTGATCATCATCAGATAGTGATCTTGGACTGACTGTCCATCATGCATCTTAGCCTTAAAAAGTCATTTCAGTGACTTGATACTTGGCTGCACGACTCTGTTCACCAAACATCTCCTGCAGGTGAGCCAACATTTGGCGAGCAGTCCCGATATCTTCATATTGGTACTGGAGCTCATCAGACATCGAGCCCAACATGTAATATCTAGCCTTATTATCTTCGTCTATCCATTTTTCCAGAGATGCTCTCTGTTCAGTGGATGGACAGGCTGGTAAGGTGGGAGGGTCCTAGTCCAATACATGGGTTAACTTCTTGAAATCCAAAATGATTTTATAGTTCCTGAGCCAATCTTTATAATTGGATCCGGTCAGTCTATGTGTGTCCAGGATACGTGCTAATGGGTTGGACGCAGACATTTTTCTGTAGAGAGTTAAAGATTCTAGTTAGATATTATAATTATGACTTGACCAATTTATTTAGGGATTTTATTTTTAAACAAATTAGCTTTCACTATTTTCTTGGATCCCTACACTTTCTTCTGTAGAGATGCAAAAATCTCCATGATTAATGATTTCTAGTGGGTGGTGCAGTCTCACCAACTGACTCATCACCTCACCTAACAGTTATTGGTGATGGGTTAGTCAATGAGTGAACAACTCTTGTTCAATGATTCTCTAATCATGGTGCACCCAAACTTGGTCTCTAATTCATGAATCTCACCATATCCAGAATATTGATCCACTCCTTAGTTAAGTCAGACCCACCATTTGCACAGACTGGATTCCTAATTGAGTTTCTTACCGTATCGAGAATATTGAGCCCAACTCATCCTCCAACCCATAGCATCCAATGCCTAATAGACATGGTTGCATCTTTCCGGTGCAACTGAGCCACTGTATCCATCCAAGAACAATCAACCCCGGGAAGGGCCCGCACATCTACAATGGTGGAAGACCTCAGACTTAATCTTTTCTTAGGAAAGAATTGATTCAGGTCTCATTAAACTAGACTTGTCATAGTCATAATAATTATGACTAACCTAGTGGCATGGGTTAGCTCGGATTATTGACCACCTCAAATTAGAATTGGGTTAACAGATATGGCCAGGTAAGTGAGACCGGTGGAAGGGATATGCCATTAACTCATACAAGAATGCATTCAGGTCGAGTAGCTCCTAATTAAAAACTAGTCGGTCGTATGTGCCAAACTTACCTTAGACACCAAATTGTTGAGCCAGAACCAATTGGGTTAGCCTACAATCCAGACTCTAACCTCTGAGCCTAATTAGGTCTTGCTTGATCGTGACTCGATCTTGACCCAGACTTAATCCTATTAGGCTGGTCAATTTAAGCATTATTGATCCCATCTAACCAACTCTTGATTCGGTTTGATCAACCGCTTAGACCTAATTGAGCTACCCAAGCCCGAACCCAGTATTATGAATATATCTTAGATCTAAAATTCTTAATTTTAGATCTAATTAATATTTTATAATCTTAATTCTTAATTAAGTAGGGTTCATAAATAAAATATGCACAATAAATCCTAGGATTTTCAGGATCTAGGGTTTTGCAGAAAGTAAGTTTTGGGTTTCTGATTAAGGACGAATGCGCAGCACCCCTACATGTCATAAGAATACCCCATCGGATGGAAAGAGAGGGCCTTTAAACCCTTCTTCATTCTTATGACCGGACGGCCAAGAGGAACGCCTTAATTAGGAACATGTAATACTACAAAATAGTTTTAGATCTATATCATATATCTCATATACAAATTAGATCTAATCATGGCATATTTTGCATATATCTCATGTATCGAATCATGCATATTTTCTAGATCTAAATTATCTCATAATAATCTAAAAAATTAAATTTAAATTAATTTTATCAAAATAAACTCTAATCTAGACAACTATGTAGAACTATTCTACAACTAGTCTAGACATGCATCAATCATATCTCATATGATGTTTAAAATTAAATAATTTTTATTTATCATTTTTAGATATTATTATAATAATTATAATATCAAAAAATAATAAATAAATAAATCTAAAATATGATTTAATCAGATTAAATCATAAACATGCAAGACTATTCTATAGAACTATTCTATTTTAGAACTAGTCATGCATATTTTCTAATCTTAGATCCAAATCACTTAATTTTAATTATTTCTGATTTTAGATCTGATCACAACTATGTGACATCTGAAATCTCATATTTTTTGATTAGAAAAAATTTAAAATCAGATCTAAACACTTTAAAACCATGGCTCTGATACCAGTTGAAGAAAAATCCTGATTTTTCGGACTAGGTTCGTTCAGATTTGATCGGATCAAGAGATATATTTCAAAATTTTTTCTCTTTGATCCTAATCAGATCTGGGATGATTTAAATCTAATTATTATTATTCTAATAATAAAAATAAAATCTAAATAAATTAAATTAAATTTAATTTATCTTGATGTAGGGTAATCCTATTACCCATTGATGATCCTATAAGCAGTGGAAGGTTCTGGATCTAGCCACGCAAGTGCCTAGCCTCTATCGGTATCCACTCAGGTTGGATCTAGAGATCCTCTTCTTCTCTATCACATCTCTCAAAAATTAGATCTGAATCTAATTTGGAGGATCTTCAAAATACCTTTCGAAGATCAGCAGTTGTCCTTTGCAGCAGCGCAGCCTTCTAGCTTTCTGTCGCCTTTCTCTCATCTGGATTGCACCAACTTGGATCCCAAACCACTTTGGGCATGGAGAGGAGAGGGAGAAGATGGGCTTGGCATGGAGGAGGAGGAGAGAACCAGCCTTGGGGCATGGAGAATTCTCAGATTTTAGATACTTTTGAGTTGGGCGCAGGGTCTTATTTATAGACTATGCGTGATCCAACTCCTCTTCTTCCCAACCAATCACAACCCTTTGTGAAATCAGATCTAAATCTGATTGGTGGGAATAGAGTCCCTTGGATTCCTCCTTAGATGGTGCCTAAGACCAGTCAAACTTGGATTCTTAGGAGAAGTCTAATTCGAAATCCAAAAAGGAGATGGAGTCCCTGTCCAACAGGGACTCCTGGGTGCCTCCAGCTTGGGCACACGCCAAGGGTGGCGTGCGCCCTCCTCCTTGCCAGGTTCTGGTAGGGGGACAAGCCCCCACCAGCTCTCCAATAGGTGCATGACATGTGGATAGAAGTCAAAGTATCAATGGTCAACATTTGACCAGTCAAAGGTCAACTTTTGACCAAAGTCAAAGGACGAGAAATGGCAGGTGACCAAAAATGGTAGGTATTGTCTTACAAAATAAGACAACCCTTTTCTGACCTGGACAAGCTCCAGTCAGACCAAGTGAAGGCCTCTGATCGAGCACAAACTCCTTTGGCTCAGTTAGGACAACTATTTATGATAGTAAAAGAAGAACGTTAGGTTCAATCGAGTGCTAGCATGATTTTCTTGAACCTAATTGAATCTCATTCAGATCAATTGAACTGGATCAGTTCAATTGATGATCACCAGATTCAAACCCTTATTTGTGTGATCCAGTTAGGTTCAGTTCTGTATGGTAATGGGATATGTCATGATCTCTATCATCGACATCATCGAAACTCCTTTCGATGGATCAGAACTCTTCTGATTCGAACAGCTAGAATGATCGATCATCTAAATCATTCTAATTGCTCCCAAAATCCACCAGTGACACCTAGCAGTATATGGTGGCAACCCATCAGAGCTGAATGCGAACCTCTTGGTGCAGCTACCTGTGTGATTAAGTTCTTCTATCTTGAGCCCCGATCAGATTAGGGTTAAGGTGAACTCATCAAACCCTAGTTTCTATCATATGATGTAATCATTCGATTCAAGTCTGATGTGAAAATCTAAATAGAAACTCTTTCTATTATTTCACTCTGCCATGGCCATGGGCTTCTGGACTTGATTCTCATGATCATCATAGGGCTGCTCCTCTACCATCGAGGTAGATAGATTCCATCTTGATGCAATCCAGTTCCTACAATGAGCATGCTATAGCCAACATGCACCTCAGGATTTCGAATGGCTAGGAAACCAAGTTATGGTGTAGTCAAACTATAACACCCTCAAGATAAACTGCTGATGCATCTCAGATCAAAGAACCGACATACCACTACAGCATCGAGTCAGTCATTGATGAGAAGGTAGATTTCCTAATGACTACTCAAGGTGGTCATGCTCAGTGCCCTCGTTCTCTAACGAGTACCTGTACTCTCGCTCCGGTGTCTCCATACCATAGACTCAAGACTCATCTACTAAAGAGAAGCGATTGTACACCACCCTTCCAAATCAATCACCATCCTCATGATGATCCTATGGTCGAAAGCATTTTATGAGTTAATAAAGATTATTCATGTCTTAAATTTTCAACTCTTGAAAATATGAATTATCATTACCATTAACTCAAGGATGTATCACAGACACTAAATACACATATGTGATAGAAAATAACCCTTTTTATTGATTATAGTCAAAATTATAATTTTATCCCTAGAAGTGTATTACAAGTGTCAGCCAATTCTAACTTCTAGGGCACATATATCTAACACCATCAATTTATCATTATCCAATAATGATCGGAGCGATAGAGAGGTGGCCATGTCTGCACAAAGAAAAATCAAAATCTAATTAGTAATTGATTCATTAAATCTAAAGATTTGGACTTTAATCAAAAGATTTCTCCGACTATTTTATTTGAATTGATAGTCTATACCTCCAATTCAAGGAATTATCCTAATTTTTGACTGGGTACTACAATCCTCATAGACTGTACACAAGCCCAACTTTGGTTGGCCCACCCATGTACATCTAAGTGTAGGTTCCTAACCAATTATTTTTTTAAATAATTTTTACTAATTAAATTTTGCCTTAGGCCCTGATCAGTTGGCTTTGGCCTTCTTAGAAAAGGGTCCAGTTAAGTCCAACCATTAACATGTCCATACTTGATCCATCCAACCAATGAATGATCAAGCCCAACTTTGGTTGGCCCACCTGACCACCATTTAGAAAGATGTATCCAAGAGATCATATAATGAATGATAATTTTATCAATCGATAAGCACCAGGCCTTTGGGCCTCCAATGATTATCCATCTGATGGACCCTTATCATCTACTTTAATGGAAGGCTATGATTCAGTTATCATATAACTATTTCACTTTAGGGATCTAATAATTTTAGAAAATTTATTTATAGAAGTGAGTAGAACAAATTAACCAGCTTGTCATGATCCTCCTACTAACTTCACCAAGTCTGCTTAATGGAGACCATTAATAGGCTGGTCTAAGAGTACCTAAATCAGTCAAACTAATTTACCTAGCTGACATGAGTTAGCTCGAATAGTCAAGCGATCCAATCAAAATATAATCTCACTAGGAGGCCAAGTAAGTTCGATCAGTGGAAGGATCTGCCAGGCTTGCCTTAGACACCATCAGAAATGACTAGGTAAGTAGACTACCAATTAAAAACTACTGATTTGGTTTACCTTAGACACCAATTGATTTAATTAGTTTTAATTAGATTAACCTAATAATTCATGCTAGATCGCATAGCCAAGAATCAAGTCCATCTTGGGTCTTGATAAAGACATGGACTTGACCAACTATAACTATTGTAATTGATATAAAGAATCCTTGATCTAATCTAAGATAATAGTTGATTAGATTTAGTCAATTCTCTAATTAAGTCCATTCTTTAATCTAACCCTAGATCTAATCCAATTAATGGACCTAATCCCCACTAACCCTTTTAGCCCAATGTGTTATGATTTGTATCTTAGGATCTTCAATTCACAATCCTAGATCCTAATCAATCAACTTCTTAATTCTTAGTTAAGTTTTGGGCTGAGGGTTGGGGTTCGGCTTTTCAAAAATATTTTTTATATTTGTAAAATATTTTTATAACATAGTTCTATCAACTAAGTTGCATGTTTGATTCATAATCAGTATGCAAGTAGAATAAACATAAAACTACTTTAGATCTAATCGAAACAGGTTCGTATAATTAAAACAGTTTCAATAATAATCAATCATAAATCTTCCTAGATCAAATCTAACATATTTATTATGATTAAAGTTAGATTAAAATATTTTTAATTAAATCATAAAATCTCTTAGATCTAATCCAAAATTTTATAATCAATATTTTAGATCAGCATATACTAGGACAATCTATTCACTGTAAGGGATAAACTTTATAGCAGGACAACCTTATGATAGTCTGTGCAATCTAAAATATTTTTTTTAATTTTTTAATTTTAGATTTAATAATTAGATTATAAATTAAATCTAATCTAAGAAATAATCTAGATATATACAAAAATGATTTAACAAGAACCTCGCTCTGATACCAATTGAAGGAACCAGATCTAGGGTTTAATAGGTAGATCTTGAAACTTTTTCAAGATCTTACCGCAAAAAACTTAAATAAATCTAAAATTTATTTAAATAACTATATAAATATCTAGATCTTAAATCTATTACATGATTAAGATAGATATTAAATCAAAAATTAAAATAAAATAAGAAAAAAAAAGATTGATCAAATCAACCTAGATTGACACTACATCAAATGCAGTATGAAGTTTATAGATCAGATCTATTACTTGAATAAGTTTAGATGTTCTAACTTGCTAATCCAAGCTTGAGGATGAAGTCATGAGCTTCACATGCATCCGATCTCTAGAATTCATCCACACGAGCCTACGATCTTTGATCTGAAGTCCGATGTAGAAAATCAGCACAGCATGCTAGTACTATGCTAATCCTTCTTCGACGGTCGATCTGATGCCTTTTTTTTTAAAATTTGGATTCAAAATATGAGAAGAAAGATGAGAGTTTACTGATCTAAGATTCTCTCAAAAAAACTCAAAAGAAAGGAGGAGAGATTGAAAATAAAACAGCCCTAGAAGAAGATCCTCTTCTTCTTCTCTTTTCTCTCACCTAGACACCTAGTTTGGTGCCTATGGAACCCCCATGCCTAAGGACCCTCTTCCTCTGATTTTTGCACACCACAAACCCCTCCCAAATCTCTATATTTCAAAAAAAAATTAGAATAAAATTCATCCAATAAATAGGAAAAAAGAAGAGTCCAATTTAAGTTAAATTCCTAGACTAGAAATATCCAAACATAAGAAGTTGTTGGGGTGGGCGCCTCCACAATTTTTGGCATGGACCAGCAAGGGAGGGTGCACAAAGAAAAATATTATTTTCATAAAATAAGAGAAGAATTAATTAAAACAGGGAGTGACACTCAAGAGAAGATGTTTTGGTCAATAAGGATTCTATCTTATAGAATCCTAAGCAAAACCAATTGCTCCTTTGACTTGGTCTTCCACCTAACTTCCAAATATGACTTGGAGGGAGAGAGGTGGTGTGAAAATCAGTAAGAAAGAAATTTTTCATGAAAAATACCTAAAAAATAGGTATGGTGGGCATTGGGACCAAGGTGGCACAAGAAGATAGGGAGTCCTAATCACACTAGGACTCCTATTTTGACTTGGTCAAACAAGATCTTTTAACCAAATAAAATCAAGATTAAACCAATCTAATTAAATAATTCTCTAATCCATTTAAATACTTAGTTAAATTAGATTAAATAAGATTTAATTTTAATTTATTTTCCAATCAAATTAAAAAATTGGGTTAATCCGAGTCCTAGTTAAATTAGGATTAGTTCTTCCTTGCACTTGGCTTATCCAATAAATCAATTGGACTTGATCCAATCAAGCCCAAACTAAAGTTAATTAAATCATATTTAATTAGATGTAATCTCAGCCTATTGGCTTAATCAAATTAAGCTAATTAGCAATCTAATTGCTAATCGATCCTCCTGCAATACTTGCACTAGGTTAAACACTAATCGTATTGATTGTTTAACCCTAGAACGATTCTTAATCATTGATCAACCATCTGATTAGATTGTAAGCTCTAATGTGTGAGACCCCATAGGTCCAAACCTAAGTTAATAGCATAGAAATAAATTTTTATACCAATCGAAGTGACCATCCAGCAATGATACCTGACGGTCGGATAGGTCGAAGGTGTAGAACACCATCCTTAGAACCCATGCGGATATAGTTTCCATATAATTCATCCCCTTGACCACAATGCTCGTAGGACACATCAAAGTTCAACTATCAACTCTGACTAGGTTGTCCATATTGTATTTCATAATACCAATCCATCTGATGGATTACCCTGGCCAAGATTTTGCTATATTAAAATACAATGATACATTCTTCTCCAACTCTTGGAGTAGTCAATTCCATCTTGATCATACTCTGACTTCGTAAGTACTTAACTATGCCCAGAAGCCTTCCATTGCTGAATTAAAAATTCAGTTAGTCTGGTACCAAAGCACAGTGAGTTGCTTGCAAGTTACTGAGGTGATCTCAAGTCTAGGGGATACTTATACCTATATCCCATCAGAGACATTCTTAATAGCAAAATGCTCTAGAGTTGGTCACGTTCAATGACGATGTATCCATACATCTCACCTGTATGCCATATCAGTGTCTCCACATATCTTGATTAAGAGGACAACCAATCTATATGGTATATAGCAACCTTTGCTCAATAGACGCTATCATCCTAATTAACGACCCATCATTTGGTCATGAACAAATTTAAGGACTAATCGATAAATCCTCTCTTTATCAAAACTAAATAGTCCTAAGGACTTCATCACAATAATGGAGTTCATTAGAAGATGTAAACTTATGATGAAAAATGATGCCAAAATATTTTTCATTAATAAATAAATCAATTATAATATCTCATTCGTCAACAGACTGACGATTGGCTTTAGAACATAATTCCTAATAATACGCTCTATTGAGATACCTTCCTCAGCTGCTACATCATCAAGACTCTCTCAGCCCTGCATCTCTAAGGAAGGGCTACTGTAGCACTTCAGCACTCCCTACCTATCACATAACCGTCATACACTCTGACCTTTCCATCAAGATCGATCAGCTAAGCATGCACCTAATTCTTTCACCCTAGAAAAATCCATTTTTGTTAATCCTCTCAACCACCACCTTCAACCCACTACTCCTGGTTGGCCAAACCATAGCAACAACAAGGTAGATTTGAGACATACCATGGAATCCTTGTGCTGATTTTTGATTTCACCTTATACGACTTTTTCTTCCCTTTCATGCACTATCAGGCTCTAATACAAGATGTAAGCACACCAATTGGCATCACCTCTCCCTGATACTAGTTGATGTTCCATGATATCGCTCAAATGCCAATCATCCTTGGCATCACAAGCCCCAATACCATGTTGCAGAAGCCCCTGAGCTTTAGCATGGACCTAAAGGAACATGTGACGTTCTCTATGGGCAGCAAACCACCGATCCTCTACCTAAATCTATGATGGGGTGCCTCCCTCCTTGGGCTTCAGGGAGACACCCTCCTTCTCTAGGGCTTCTTCAAGAACCCTAAGGCGGCAACTATAGAGAGAAGAGAAGAAGAGAGAGTTGGGCGTGAAAAGGTCTGTATTGATTCCAATCTTAAAATTCTAATATAACCTATGTATTTATACATAGCCCCATTAGGCCCAACCAAAAACTCCCCTGGCTAACCCAATACATGAAAGCACTCACCGAGCCCACGTACACCCATGCCTCCCATGCTCTCATCCTCTGGATCTAGACCTGATCCACACATGAATTAGCCACCTTAAGACATCTCAAACCAGGCCTTAAGACTCCTATGATCAACCCAAACCCTAGCCTAAAATAGACTCTCACGTAACTCTGTCCATGCACTGAGCTAGCTCAATCTCAACACTGAGCCGGCTAAGTTCCATTAGGTCAGCTCAGTCTGAAATTAAGCCGACCTAGTCCTATGCCGTGCTAGCAATCTCGAATGCACAGCTTTCTATTTTGCCCGTGCACTAAGACTTAGCTGACCCAATTTTGGACTGAGCCAGCTAACCTGTAGAAAATCTTTTTTCTATAATTTTGATTCTCCGGCTTTGGTTTCTTATTTTATCTTATATTCCACATCTCTAAAGCACCAACCAAGCCCCTAGAATCCCCAGAGCCAACTCCTAACTCCTCCTATGGCCTCCCAAGACTTGGGAGCACCAAAAATCCTCATAGAATGAAGGAGAGCCCATCCGAGCTTACGTCAATCATTTCAACGCCACTGTCCTGAAGGTCCAAAACTTGGACCAATTCATTACCATGGCCGCACTGAAGGGTGGCCTTCAGAAGAATGACCTACTATTTTTTCTAGATAAGAAGTACCCCAAGGGTTTTACTGATCTTCTGGTTCGGACTGAAGGGTATGCCAGAGCTGAAGAAGCTTTCAAGATGAAGGATGAGGAAGTTGCAAGAGAGTAGCAGGCAGACAAGTCTAGCAAGCCCATGGTTGAAGAGAAACCGAATAAAGTTCGACCGTGCTCTCGGACTCCCCCTGAGCATAGGCAAGCACAAACCCCTCCTCGAGCTCACCATCAAAGAAGTCCTGATGGAAGGGCATGGAGGAGCCCTCCCCTTAGAAGGTTTCATAACTACTCTCTCCTCAATGCTCCAAAAATTCAAGTGCTGATGGAGATTAAGAAGTAGCTGCCAAGATCTGAGAGGATGCACATTCATCCTGGTAAGTGCAATCCTAACAAGTACTATCTCTACCATCATAACCATGATCATGATACTGAAGAATGCATCCAGCTCCAAGACGAGATCGATAAGCTCATCAGAAGGGGTTGGCTTGGCCGATTCTTGCAACGTCGGCCCGAGATAAGAGAAGAATGACTGAGGGCACTAACGCAACTAGAACCGCCAAGGAGGAAGGAGCAGCAAGGAGATCGGTCACCTTTCGGCATCATCAACACCATCTCTAAGGGTCTTCGATGGTAGGAGGCCAGCGGGTCTAAGTGATCGGCTAAAAGGCAAAAAACTGAGGAGCCCATCACTTTTACTGAGGAAGATTCATAAGAAGTTCAATTCTCGCACAATAATGTAGTTGTAATAACTTTAAATATTATAGACTATGATGTACGCCGCATTCATGTCGATAATGAAAATTCGATCGGTGTCTCATTTTATGATGCTTTTTTCAAAATATCTATACCTAATAATCGGCTTGGACCAATGAGTTCTCTATTGGTTGGCTTCACTAGTGATGTAGTGCCAGTTGAAGGGGTATTAACTTTAACTGTGGCTGCAGGACGATATCCAAGATAGTCCATGGCACAAGTGGATTTTCTGATGGTAAAAGCTCCATTTCTTATAATGCAATTCTTGGCCGATCTGGTCTAAATGCACTTCAAGCAGTAGTGTTGACCTACTATTTAAAGATGAAGTTTCCAATAAACTACAGGATCAGAGAAGTCAGTGGAGACCAAGCTCTGGCAAGACTTTGCTATATGATTGCCTTGCAAAGAGGAGAACAATCAGACCCTTATCCAGTTGATGGGCTGGACATCCAAGATGACCTTATAGGAGAACGGGAAGAACCCATGGAGGATCTTGTCTTAGTTCCTTTGAATGATGGAAATAAAGAGCACATAGTGTAGATCAGCTCCAATCTGGGAGAAGGGGTGCAAGAGCAACTCATTGAATTCCTATGGAAGAACGTAGATGTTTCTACTTGGGCCCTCATGGACATGCCCGAAATTGATGCCGAAGTTATGGAACATTGTTTGGCTATTGATCCCAAACATTGATCGGTAAAAGGAAAGATGCGCAGCCATGCCCCAGAGATATAGAAGACAATTGTAGAAGAAGTTGATAAGCTCCTCAAGGTCAGGTTCATCTCAGAAGTCTCCTATCCGAACTGGGTCTCCAACATGGTTCTTATTAAAAAGGCAAACAAAAAATAGAGAATATGCATAGACTTCAAAAAGTTGAACAAGGCCTATCGAAAAGATAGCTACCTCTTGCCTAGAATTGACCAGCTAGTGGATGCAACTTTGGGCTATGAGCTTCTCACATTCATGGATGCCTTTTCTGACTATAATCAATTCCAGATGACTCCTGAAGATGAGAAGAAAACTACTTTTATTATTGACCATGGTCTTTATTATTATAGGGTTATGTCCTTTGGACTCAAAAATGTAGGAGTGACCTACCAATGCCTAGTGCATAAGATCTTTAAGAAGTAGATCGACCGTAATATGAAGATTTATGTAGACGATATGCTTGTTAAGATCTAGTCTTCGGCAAATCATATAGCCGACCTTGAGGAGACATTCAGCAGCCTCTAGAGATATAAGATGAAGTTAAACCTGACCAAGTGCACCTTTGGAGTAACCTTAGGAAAATTTTTGGGTTTCATGGTATCGAGACATGAAATCTAGGCAAATTCGAAAAAGATTCAGACTATTCAAGAGATGATTGCCCTAAAATCAATAAAAGAAGTCCAACACCTAATAGAAAAGGTGGCAGCCTTGAATTGCTTCATCTTGACTCGGTCGAGCGATGCATGCCCTTCTTTTGACTCCTTAAACAATTGAAGAAATTCTACTGGACTACCGAATGTCAACGGGCATTTGAAGAACTCAAGAATTACCTCGGCTTGCCTCCCCTATTGGAAAAATCCAAACCTGAAGAAGAACTATTTTTATATCTAGCAGTGTCCCCAGTGGCTCTTGCGGTAGTTCTAGTCAAAGAAGAGATGAAAGTACAGCGATCGATCTACTACATAAGTCGAGTCTTGAGGAACACCGAAATCAGGTACACTAAGTTTGAAAAACTAACTTATGCTCTACTGATAGCAGCCCGGAGACTCTGACTTACTTTAAAGGGCACGCTGTGATCTTTCTTACCGAGTAGCTAATTAAGGCAGTTCTCCATCAAATAGAGACCTCCAAAAGAATCACAAAATGGACAAATGAACTTATAGAATTCGACATCAACTTTTAGCCTCGACCGTCAATCAGAGCTTAAATATTGACAGATTTTATAATGGAATGCACCATCTCGGATGAGCCAAACTTGAATAGAATGAAACTAGCATCCCATGATTATAATCGAGCTGCCCTATAGAAAGTGCCAATCTTTTTGAAGGCTTCTGAGCCCTGTATGTAGATGGCTCATCTAATGCTTCAAGCATAGGTACTGGGTTGCTCTTGGTAAACCCCAAAGGAGTCATTACCGAATACACATTATGCTTTGAATTTTCTACAACAAATAATAAGGCCGAATATGAAGCTCGAATTGTAGGATTAAAGATAGCCAAAGAGTTGAAAGTGGATCGGCTCCAAGCTTACAGTGATTTTTAATTAATGGTCAGACAAGTTAGTGGTAATTACAAAGCTCGAGGGGAAGGCATGATAAAATATCTTGAGAAAATAAAGAACTTGACTCCAGCCTTCGACAGTTTTAACATTCAATAGATTTTAAGAGCAAAAAATACTAGAGCTACACTTGCATCGAATGAATTACCAAAAGAAGTCTTCTTTGAAGTTCTGAAATGCTCAAGTTGGAGGAGACATGGTCTATGATGCAGATCGACCATGAATCCTGTTGGATCGACTCGCTAATTGCTTATCTCAAGGACAAAACTCTTCCTAAAGATCCAAAATAAGCTCGAAAACTAAGAAATCAGGCCTTCCGGTATGTTTTATATGAAAACAAGCTATATAAAAGATCATATTCTTTATCACTGTTGAGATGTCTTTGGCCTTCTAAGGTCAATTTTGCATTATGGGAGGTGCACGAAGGAATCTGCGAAAGTTAAGTAGGGGCCAGATCTTTATCTCATAGACTACTTTGGCAGGACTACTATTGGCTAACAATGTATCATGATTCAATAGAATATATCAAAAAATAAGATCGATGTTAAAGGAATGCTAATATTTAGAGACAGCCAACTTCTAAGCTTGCCCTCCTGAGTGCCCCATGGCCATTTGCACAATGGATAATGGACATACTCGAGCCCTTTCCCATGGCATTCGGACAGCAAAAATTTTTTCTAGTAGCAATCGATTACTTCACGAAGTGGGTCAAGACTGAGCCTTTAGCAAAGATCACTAAAGCCAAAGTATAAGACTTCATCTAGAAGTCAATTATCTATAGATTTGATCTGCCTTGGACTCTTATAATACATAATGAACGACAATTTGCTGGAGCGAAATTTATCGAGTTCTATGAAGATCTGAACATATCTCATAATTTTACATCAGTAGCCCATCCACAAGCAAACAGCAAGACTGAGGTAATCAATAGAATCCTACTGTAAGGTATCAAAAAAAAACTTGAGAGAGTGATAGAGACTTGGATAGACGAACTCTACCATGTGCTCTGGTCATACCGCACTATCCAAAGGCTGTCAACTGGAGAGACTCCATTCGCCTTGGCCTTCGAAATAGAAGTAATTATTTTGATAGAGCTCAAACTTCCGTCAGCACGAGTTGTGGTATTCAATGAGTGTGGAACTCATAGGATCTTAGGGTTAACCTCGACTTGTAGGAAGAAGAAAGGAAAGAAGCTCAAGTTCGAATGACAGCCTACAAGCAGAAAGTAGTCCGCCACTATAACTCCAAGGTCAGAGGCAAAGTATTCAAAGTGAAAAACTTGGTACTCTAGCATGTGGTTATTTCACAACCTCAAAACCAAGGAAAGCTCACACTAAATTGGGAAGGCCCGTACAAAGCTAAGGAGGTCGTTCAGCCCAAAAATTATTATTTGAAGAAGCTTGGAGGGGCAAGACTCCCGCGACCCTAAAATTCGGAGAACTTGTGAATGTATTATGAGTAATCTTACCTTAATAGATTTTTTTCATTTCAATATCTATGTTCTTTAGTGCAAAATTGTATAATGATAAGAAATGGCTTAATCGAACTTCAATCCTAAACAAAGATGAAGACCACTGGTTGTGTAAGATAGGAGGAGAGGAGAGGTCCTCTCAACAGTTCTTTTGTACTCCTACTATCCTATTAGGAATAGGAGGAGAACCTTATTCTAACATGTACAAAATGAAGACCTCTAGTCATGTCAGACAGGAGCTGGGGAGAGATCCTCTCAACGGTCCTTTTGCATCCCTACTATCCTATTAGGAATAACAAGAGAACCTCATCCTAATATTAGCAAAATGAAAACCTCTGATCGTGTAAGATAGGAGGAGGGGAGAGGCTCTTCCAATGGCTCTTTTGCATCCCTACTGTCCTATTAGGAACAAAAGGAGAACCTTGTCCTAACATGAGCAAAATGAAGACCTCCAATCGTATAAGACAGGAGGAGGGATTGTAATACATTTCTAAGGATAATTTTATAATTTTGACTATAATTAATAACAGAATTTTTTTCCATCATAGTGTGTAGTTAAAGTGTATGTGATACATCCTTTGAGTTAATGGTAATGACAATTCATATTTCCAAAGAGTTAAAAATTTTAGACATGAATTTTTATAATTAACTCATAAACTACTCTCGACCGTAGGATCATCATGAGGATGATGATTAATCCACAAGATTGGTGTATGATCGCTTTCTTTGAGTAGATGAGTCTTGAGTCAATGGTGTGGAGACACCAAAGCGAGAGTATAGGTACTCGTTAGAGAATGAGGGCACTGAGCGGGACCATCTCGAGCATTCATAAGAAAGTCTACCTTTTCGTCGATGACTGGCTCGATGTTGTAGTAGTGTATCTAGTTCTTTGACCCGAGGTGTATGGATAATTCATCTTGAGGGTGTTGTAGTTTGACTATACCATAACTCAATCTCCTAGTCATTCGAAACTCTGAGGTGTATGTTGGCTATAGTACGTTCATTGTAGGAATTGGATTGCACCAATAAGGGATCTATCTACCTTAGTAGATGAGGAGTAGTCCTATGATGATCATGAGAATCGAGTCCATAAGCCCATGGCCATGGCAAAGTGAAGATGATAGAAAGAGTTTCTATAAGGGTTTCACATAGGACTCGAATCGAATGATTAATTCATATGATGGATATTGGGTTTGACGAGTTTATCTTAACCCTAATCCAGTCGGGGCTCAAGATAGAAGCATCCAATCACATAGATAGCTACATCGAGAGGTTCACTTTCAGTTCTGATGGGTTGCCATCATATACTTCTAGATATCACTGATGGATTTTGGAAGCAATTAGAATGATTTTGATGATAGATCATTCTAATTGTATGAATCAAAAAAGTTCTGATCCATCAAAAGGTATTTCGATGATGTTGATAATGAAGATCACAACATGTATTATTACCATAAGAAACTAAATCTAATTGGATCATACAAATAAGGGTTTGAGTCTAGATGTCATCAATTCAACTAACCTAGTTCGATTGATTTGGATTAGATCCAATCAGGTTCAAGGTAATCATGCTAGCACAAGATTGAGCCTGACTTTCTCCTTCTGTAATCTTTTTGATTCATTATAATAAATTTGATTTAACTCATTCCTATATCTTGAATGAGTTTATTTTTATCTGACTAGAATAAGTTGAGGTTAGATTAATTATGAAAATTAAATTCATTCCTAGTGCAATTGGACTAGGGTCAATAGTTGATCCAACTGAGAGAATTGAGGGTCATATGATCAAAAAATTTTAGAAATTTCTTTATAAATAATATTACTTTAATTTTTGGATATGTGATCATAATTTGGATGTGCAAAATTTTATGATTTTTGGAGGTACCTATACTAGGTTTTGATAGAGTTTGATTTGGATCAAACTCTTGAGGGAAGAGTCCTAGATGCACATGGACTCTTCCTTATCCTTTCATGCCGCCACCTTCTAGATGGATTTTTGGCATCCAAACTAGATAGGATCTGGGATTTTTTGTGGAGATCAGGCCCAATAGTCCCAATGGTCGAATTAATAAGGTTTTTGACCAAAAAGGGACTCCTTATGGTGCTATGTCTTGTATAAGAACTCTTCTCATGAAATTGCCTTAATATAATTTATTTTTTTACTCCCAAAGGAGCCTTTCCTCTGATATCCACACCTCCTATATCCTCTCTCTCCCTCTCTTCTACATGCCTAAAATGTTAGGCATAAATCTAAGTTGAAGGTCCAAGGTTTTTGGCACAAGATTCAGCATCTATACGATGGTATTCATGAGATGAATAGGCTGCCCTCAGAAGTTTTTTTGAAGGTTTTTCAAATCAGATCCAGATCTAATTTTTAGAAGAGATATTCATGAGGATAAGATATTTAGATCCTACCGATAGAGGCCAGGCACATGCGTGGCTACTTCCAGAACCTCATGAAGCAATAGAATTATCGCAGGATAATTAGATTACCAAATTAGATACTTAAAATTAAATCTAATTTAATTTTATTTTTAACTTTTGATATTGGATATCTATTATTAGATCTGAGAAGTTTCAGATTTGATTAGGATTTTAAAAAAAAATTTAAAATATTTCTTCAGATCCAATCAGATCTGAACGATTCTGTGCCAAAAAAATAGGTTTTTCCTTCAACTGGTATGAGAGCCAGGTTGTAGTTCTTTGGATCTATTTTATATCTAATTTTATTTTTATTTTTTATATAATATTAAAAAGTTTTAAATATCACATCAAATGTGATTAGATCTAAAATTAAAAAATTAAAATTAAATTATTTAGATCTAATATGTATGAGATGCATGACTAGACTAGGAATAGAATAGTTCTATGTGTAGTCTAGTATAATCATATTATTAATTTAATTAAATATAATTTTAGATCTATTTAATTTTTATTTTTTTTATATTATAAATATTGTAATCAGATCTGAAAAATAGAAAAATAAGTTTTTAATTTTTGATTTATTCATATGTGATATGAACAGATGCATGTTTAGACTAGTTGTAGAATAGTTCTTCAAATTATCTAGAATAGTTTTATTTTGATATGATCAAATTTAAATCTATTTTTTAGATATTATATATGATATTTTAGATCTAAAAAATATGCATGTTTAATTTAGTGATGATATATGAGATGTATGCAAAGCATGTATTAGTTGGATCATTAATTATATATGTGATATATGATCTAGATTTAATTAGTTTTATAGTTTCAATTATATTTCTGATTAAGACGTTTCTCTTGGCCATTCAGTTATAAGAATAAAGTAAAATTTAAAGGCCCTCTCCTTTCATTCGATGAGGTGTTCTTATGGCATGTAGTGGTGCTGCATATTTATCCTTAATTAGAAATCAGAATTTATTTTATGCAAAACCCTAGATCCTGAAACCCTAGAATTTTGATCCATGATTTTTGTTTATGAACCCAAACTTAATTAAGAATTAGGATTATGAAACTAATTAGATCTAAAATTAAGAATTTTTAGATCTAGGACATTTTCATAAAATTGGGTGCAGGCTTGGATAGCTCAATTAGGTCTAGCGGTTGATCAAATAGAATCAAGAGTTGGTTAGGTAGGATCAAGAGTACTTAGAATTGATCAGTCCAATAGTTGTAAGTCTGGATCAAGGTCGACTCACAGCCACATGTGATCGATCCAATTAAGACCTAATTTGGCTCCATGGTTCGAGTCTGAATTGTAGGTTAAGCTGATTAGTTCTAGTTCAATAATTTGGTGTCTAAGATAACTTTGGCAGATACGATCGATTGATTTTTAATTAGAATTTACCTGACCTGAATGCATTCTTGTTGAGTTAATGGCATATCCCTTCCATCGGTCTCACTAACCTGGCCATTTGTATCAATCCAATTTTGATTTGAGGTGGCTAACAATTCGAGCTAACCCATGCCACTTGGCTTGTCATAACCGTTATGATTGAGTCATATCTAAGAGACCTAAATTGAATCTCCCTAAGAAAAGATTAAGTCAATTGGTCTTCCATAGTTGTAGATGTGCAGGCCCTTCCCAAGGTTGATTGTGAAGGAAAATCCTAATTTTCTGGACCAGGTTCGTTCAGATTTGATCAGATCAAGAGATATATTTCAAAATTTTTTCTCTTTGATCTAGATCAGATCTAAGATATTTTAGATCTGATTATTATTATTTTAAAAATAAAATAAAATCTAGATAAATTAAATCAAATTTAATTTACCTTAATATGAGTAATCCTATTATCCGTTGATGATCCTGTATGCAGCGAAAGGTTCTAGATCTAGCCATGCAAGTGTCTGGCCTCTATCGGTATCCACTCAGGCTGGATCTGGAGATCCTCTTCTTCTCTATCACGTCTCCAAAAATTAGATCTGAATCTGATCTGGAGGATCTTCAAAACTTTTTTTGAAGATTAGCAGTCGTCCTTTGCAGCAGTGCAGCCTTCTAGCTTTCAGTCGCCTTTCTTTGATCTAAATCGCACCAACCAAAAGTCCAAAACTCCTTTTGGACGTGGAGAGGAAGGGGAGAAGGTGGTTTGGCATGGAGGAAGAGAGGAGAGGCAGCCTTAGGCATGGGGAATTGTGATTCCTTTCAATCACTTGCAATCATTATCTGGGTTGGGCGTAGGGTCTTATTTATAGACTGTCTGTGATCCAACTTCTCTTCTTCCCAATCAATCACAACTCTTTGTGAAATCAGATCTAAATCTGATTGGTGGGAATAGAGTCCCCTGGATTCCTCCTTAGAGGGTGCCTAAGACCAGTCAAAGTTGGTTCTTAGGAGAACTCTAATTGGAATCCAAAAAGGAGATGGAGTCCCTATCCAACAGGGACTCCTAGGCGCCTCCAACTTGGGCACACGCCAAGGGTGGTGTGCGCCCTCTTTCTTGCCAGGTTCTGGAGGGGGACAGGCCCCCACCAACTCTCCAATAGGTGCATGACATGTGGTCAAATGTCAAAGTGTCAATGGTCAACATTTGACCAGTCAAAGGTAGACTTTTGACTAAAGTCAAAGAATAAGAAATGGCAGGTGACCAAAAATGGCAGGTAATGTCTTACAAAATAAGACAATATTTTCTGACTTGGACAACCTCCAGTCAGACCATATGAAGGCCTCTGATTGAGCACAAACTCCTTTGGCTCAGTCAGGACAACTATTTATGATAGCAAAAGAAGAACGTTAGGTTCAATCGAGTGCTAGCACGATTTCTTGAACCTAATTGAATCTCATTCAGATCAATTGAATTGGATCAGTTCAATTGATGATCACCAGATTCAAACCCTTGTTTGTGTGACCCAGTTAGGTTCAGTTCTGTATGGTAATGGGATATGT
>QRFJ01001604.1:66743-86328 GCA_006176705.1 Cocos nucifera
GGTCGGGAGCATTTTATGAGTTAATAATGATTATTCATGTTTAAATTTTCAACTCTTGAAAATATGAATTATCATTACCATTAACTCAAAGGATGTATCACAGACACTAAATACACATATGTGATAGAAAATAATCCATTTTATTGATATTAGTCAAAATTATAATTTTGCCCCTAGAAGTGTGTTACAAGTGTCAGCCAATTCTAGCTTCTAGGGCATATATATCTAACAGATTATTCTCGACTGATTACAGTGGCTCAATTGCATCAAAAAGATGCAACCATATCTATTAGGCATTAGATGCTATAGGTTGGAGGAGGGCTAAGCTCAATATTTTGGATACGATGAGGGATCCATTCAGAAATCCAATTCATGCAAATGGTGGGTCTAACTTTACTAAGAAATGGATCAATATTTCAGACATGATGAGATTCATGAATTAGAGATCAAGATTATATGCACCATGATTAGAGAATCATTGGATAAGTGTTTTCCACTCATCGATTGGCCCACCACCAATAATTGTTGGGTGAGATGGTGAGCCAGTCGGTGGGACCACACCATCCACTAGAAATCAATTGATCGTGAAGATTTTTGCATCTCTACCCAAGAGTGTATGAATCCAAGAAAATAGTGGGAGCCTAATTTATTTAAAAATAAAATTTTGAAATAAATTGATTAAGTCTAATTACAAAATCTAACTAGAAACTTTGACTCTCTATAAAAAAATATCTGCATCCAACCCACTAGCCTATATCCTGGACACCCATAGTCTGATCGGACCCAACTTCAAGGATTGACTTTGAAACTTCAAAATTATTTTGGATTCTGAGAAGTTGACTCATGTATTGGAATAGGATCCTCCCACTTTATCAGCCCATCCATCCACTCATCAGAGAGCATCTCTATAGAAGTGGATGGATGATGATAACAAAGCCAGGTATTACATGTTGGGCTCGATGTCTGATGAGCTCCAACACCAACATGAAGACATTAAGACTAGCTACCAAATGTTGACTCACCTGTAAGAATTGTTTGGTGAACAAAGTTGCGCAGCTAAATATCAAGTCATAAAAAAACTTTTTAAGGCTTAAATGCATGATGGACAATCAGTATAAGATCATTATCTGATGATGATCAGAAACTTAGAAGAGCTTGAGAAGCTCGATATCAAGTTGACAAGAATTTATAGATTGATATAATTCTACAATCTTTGACTGATGCATATGGGTAGTTCATCATGAACTACCATATGCATAAACTACAGAATACTCTGATAGAAATTATGAATATGCTGGCTACTGCTAAGCTTTCTATGAAAGATACTAAATGCTCAGTACTTGCTGTGGAGTGGACTTCTTTCAAGAGAAAGTCTTTTAGAAAGAAGAAATAGAAGGTGGATGGTGGGAAGAAGAAAAAGGCAAAGCCGAAGAAGAAGGCTGCTAACAAAGAAAAATATTTTCATTGCAACACAGATGGTCATTGGAAGCGAAACTATCCCTTGTACCTAGCCAGCCTGAAGAACAAGGAGGCAAATCCTTTTGAAGGTATGCTCATTATAGAATCTAATCTTATGATTTCTTCTGCATCCAGTTGGCTGCTTGACTCTGATTCTAGTGCTTACTTAAGCACTTCTATGTAGGATCATGAGGATAGCAGGAGGTTGAGGGATGGTGAGATGATCCTATGCATCGAGAATGGAGCAAGATTTACTACAGTGGCCATGGGAATCTATCCTCTGTGATTACCATGAGGATTAGATTTAGTTCTTAGAGACTATTTTTATGTGCCTGCAATAAGTAGGAATTTGATTTCTATTTCATGTTTAGCATAGGAAGGCTATGTAATTAGTTTTCTTAAGGATCATTGTAATATTCTTTATGAAAAAAATAAAATTGCAAGTGGTTTTCTTATAAATTATCTCTATCAGTTACATATTGATGTTTCTATTTTCAATATTGAGCAAAACATGAATGCCATAGGATCAAAACGACTTGGGTATAGTTTAAATGATAGGTATCTATGGCACCTTCAGCTAGGTCATATAGCGGAAGATAGGGTTAACAAATTGAAAAAATCCATGCTATTGAGTTCGTTGACTTTTGAGTTATATCTAATTTATGAATTATGCCTTCATAGCAAAATGATCAAGCTCCCTTTTGTAGGACATGGGGAAAGGGCCACAGAACTACTTGCCCTAGTACATACTGATGTGTGAGATCCATTTGATGTGTCGGCTAGAGACAACTATGTCTACTTCATCAACTTTATCGATGATTTATCTCGGTACGGGTATGTGTATTTGATACAACATAAATCTAAAGCTTTTAAAAAGTTTAAAGAATTTAGATATGAACTAGAAAAATAAACTGAAAAATCCATTAAGGTTTTTCGATCAGATCGAGGAGGTGAATACCTTAATCAAAAATTTTTAGACTATCTTAAGCAAAATGGCATAGTCTCTCAATGGACTCCACTTGGAACACTTTAACTCAATGGAGTTTTATAATGGAGAAATTGGACCTTATTAGATATGGTCCAATCTATAATGAGCTTCACGGACCTTCCTGAGTTTTATTGGGGACATAGTCTAATGACCACTATATATTCACTGAATAAGGTTTCCTTTAAAACTGTTTCTACTACACCATATGAGATATGGCATGGTAAGAAATCAAGTCTGAGTCACCTTAGAATTTAGGGTTGTCCGGCTCATGTCAAGAGACAACAGGCAGATAAGTTAGAGTATAGGTCCTCTAGAGCTCGGTTCATGGGATATCCTAAAGAGCCATTAGGATATTATTTCTACATTCCGAAAGATCATAATGTGATTGTGAGTCGATATGCCATTTTTCTTGAAAAATAGTTTATTCAAGATGGTGGCATTGGAAGGTAGATTAGGCTTAAGGAGAAAGTCTCCCAAGAGAAACGAGCTAAGGACCCTATGAAACACAATCAGATTGAGCCAATCTAATCACTACCTCCTTCATCTCGTAGATTAGAAAGAATTTCCATCCTCTTGAAAGGTACTTAGGTACTATTTCAGAGAATGTAGAGAAAATGTTTCTCATGAAAAATGGAGTTCATGGTGATGATCCCAAAATCTATGATGAGGTGGTATTAGATATCGACTTCGAGAAATAATTTGAAGCAATGAAGTCAGAGATTGACTCAATGTGCTCGAACCAAGTCTGGACCTTGGTAGATCCACCTGAAGGTATAGTACCTATTGGGTGTAAATGGATCTACAAGAGAAAGATAGGTGTAGATGGAAATATGGAGACATTCATGGCTAGATTAGTGGTGAAAGGGTATAGTCAGTACGAAGGTATTGACTATCAAGATACCTTCTCCCCAGTAGCCATGCTAAAATCCATTCGCATATTGCTTGCTGTTGCAGTCTATTTCGATTATGAAATATGATAGATGAACATGAAAACGACCTTCTTAAATGGATATCTTGAGAAAGATATCTATATGAAACAGTCACTAGATTTTACATCCAGTGATGTTGATCACAAGATCTGCAAGCTGCAAAGGTCCATCTATGGACTTAAGCAAGCATCTCAAAGCTAGAATACTCATTTCAATGATATGATCAAATTATTTGGATTCATCAAGAATGAGGAGGAACCATGTGTATTCAAAAAGGTTAGTGGAAGCACTATTGTCTTTCTCATACTGTACGTGGATGACTTCCTCCTTATTAGAAATGATATTCCCATGTTGACCATAGTTAAAATGTGGTTATCAAAGAAGTTCTCTATGGAAGACCTAGGAGAAGCATCCTTTATTCTAGGAATTAAGATCTATAGGGATAGACCGAATAGGATGCCGGGTCTCTCATAGAAGATGTACATAGAGAAGGTACTAAAGAGGTTTATCATGAAAAACTCCAAGAACAGATTGGTGCCCTTCAGATATGGCATTCATCTCTTCAAGAAGATGTATCCCAACACACCTGAGGAGATTGAATGCATGAGCAAGATCCCTTATGCTTCGGCAATAGGGAGCCTCATGTCCGCCATACTATGTACACGATCTAATATCGCCCATGCTGTAAGTGTCATGAGTAGATATTAGTCGAATCCAGATGAAGAGCACTGGACTTCTGTGAAATGTATCCTTAAGTACTTGAGAAGGACTAAGGATATGTTCTTGATTTTTGGTAATGCAGAACTCTAGGTCAGGATTATACAGACTCAGATTTTATGTCTGATATAGATGATCGAAAGTCATCATCTAGTAGTCTGTTTGTGTGTAATGATGGTGCTGTCAGCTGGAAGAGTTCCAAGGAGACTGTCATAGTAGATTCCACCATGGAAGCAGAGTACATCATTGCATCAAAAACAGCAAAGAAGGCATTTTGGTATAAGAAGTTTGTCATAGAACTTGAAGTGATGCCATCAAATGTCATCCCTTTGTACTGCGACAATAATGATGCCGTAGCCCTAGCTAAGGAGCTAAGGTCTCACCAAAAATCAAAGCACATCGAGCGGTGATTCCACCTCATCCATGATTATCTCGAGAAGGATTACATCGAGGTCAAGAGAGTCAACTTCGTGGATAATGCGGTAGATCCACTGACGAAGTCTTTAGGCCAGCAGAAGATCGAAGCCCACCTTGAGAAGATGGGACTTAGATTTGTAGCTAATTGGCTTTAGATCAAGGGAGAGTTTGTTAGATGTGTGCCCTAGAAGCCAGATTGGCTAACATTTGCAATACACTTCTAAGGACAATTTTATAATTTTGACTATAAATTAATAAAAAAATTATTTTCTATCATAGTGTGTATTTAAAGTGTATGTGATACATCCTTTAAGTTAATGGTAATGACAATTCATATTTTCAAAGAGTTAAAAATTTAAGACATGAATTTCTATAATTAACTTATAAACTACTCTCGACCGTAGGATCATCACGAGGATGGTGATTGATCTGGAAGGTTGGTGTATGATCACTTTCTTTATGTAGATGAGTCTTGAGTCTATGGTGTGGTGACACTGGAGCAAGAGTACAGGTACTCATTAGAGAATGAGGATACTGAGCGTGACCATCTTGAGCACTCATAAGAAAGTCTATCTTCTCATCGATGATCGGCTCAATGTTGTAGTAGTGTGTCTAATTCTTTGACCTGAGGTGCATCGATAATTCACCTTGAGAGTGTTGTAGTTTGACTATACCATAACTCAATCCCTTAGCTATTCAAAATTCTGAGGTGTATGTTGGCTATAGCATGTTCATTGTAGAAATTGGATTGCACCAATAAGGGATCTATCTATCTTGGTAGATAAGGAATAGCCCTATGATAATCATGAGAATCGAGTCTATAAGCTCATGGCCATGGCAGAGTGAAGATGATAGAATGAGTTTCTATAAGGGTTTCACATAGGACTCAAATCGAATGATTAATTCATATGACAGATATTGGGTTTGACAAGTTCACCTTAACCCTAATCCTGTCGGAGCTTAAGATAGAAGAACCCAATCACACAGGTAGCTGCACCAAGAGGTTCACTTTCAGTTCTGATGGGTTGCCACCATATACTGCTGGGTGGCACTAGTGGATTTTGGGAGCAATTAGAATGATTTTAATGATCCATCATTCTAATTATATGAATCAGAAAAGTTTTGATCCATCGAAAGGTGTTTTGATGATGGAGATCATGACATATCTCATTACCATATGAGAACTAAATCTAACTGGGTCACACAATTAAGAGTTTGGGTTTGGATGTCATCAATTGAGCTAGCCTAGTTCAATTGATTTGGATTAGATCCAATCAGGTTCAAGGTAATCATGCTAGCATAAGATTGAGCCTGACATTCTCCTTTTGTAATCTTTCTGATTCATCAAAATTGAGATAAATTTGATTTGACTCATTTCTATATTTTGAATGAGTTTATTTTCATCTGATTGGAATAAGTATAGGTTAGATTAATTATGAAAATTAAATTCATTCCTAGTGCAATTGGACTAGGGTCAATAGTTGACCCAATTGAGAGAATTGAGGGTCACATGATTAGAAAATTTTAAAAATTTTTTTAGAAATAATTTTGCTATAGTTTTTGGATATGTGATAGGACATGAGTTATGCTTTGGGTGAACAAACCTATGTGATTTTTGGAGGTGCCTAGACTATGTTTTGATAGAGTTTGATTTGGATCAAACTCTTGAGGGAATAGTCCTAGACACACATGGACTCTTCCTTATCCTTTCATGCCACCACCTTCCTGGTGGATTTTTGGCATCCAAACTAGATGAGATCTAGGGTTTTCATGAAGATCAGGTCCAAGAGTTCCAATGGTCAGATTAATAAGGTTTTTGATCAAAAAGGGACTCTTTATGGTGCTATGTCTTGTATAAGAACTCTTCATATAAAATTGCCTCAATGTAATTTATTTTCTCACTCCCAAAGGAGCCTTCCCTCTGAAATCCATGCCTCATTTATCCTCTCTATCCCACTCTTCTACATGCCTAAAAAGTTAGGCACAAATCTGAGTTGAAGGTCCAAGATTTTTGGCATAAGATTCATACGATGGTGTTCGTGAGATAAATAGGCTGCCCTCAAAAGTTTTTTTGAAGGCTTTTCAAATCAGATCCAGATCTAATTTTTGAAGGAGAGGTTTATGAGGAGAAGACATTTAGATCTTGTTTGAGTGAATATTGGTAGAGGCCAAGGACATGCGTGGCTCCTTTTAAAACCTTAGAAATCAATAGGATCATCGCAGGATAATTAGATTACCAAATCAGGTACTTAAATTAAATCTAATTTAATTTTATTTTTAACTTTTAATATCAGATCTCTATGATCAGATTCGAGAAGTCTTAGATCTGATTAAGATTTTAAAAAAAAAATTAAAATACTTTTTTAGATCTGATCAGATCTGAACGATCCTATGCCGAAAAAATAGGCTTTTCCTTCAGAGAGAAGCCCTTTCAATGGCACTTTTGCACCCCTACTGTCCTATTAGGAATAGAAGGAGAACTTCTCTCCCTGAGCATAAGTGAGCCCGAGCTCGTCCCTGGGCTCGGATGTAAGGAAGCCATGATAGAAAGGCTCGATGGGGCTCCCCCCTTCGAAGGTTCCGTAACTACGTCCCCCTCAATGCTTCAAAAATGCAAGTACTGATTGAGATCAAGGTGCAACTACTTATGCTGAAGAGGATGCGCTCTCACCCCAGCAAGCGCAATCCAAACAAGTACTGTCTCTATCATCGTGACCATGGTCATGGTATAGAAGAGTGTATCCAACTCCAAGACGAGATCGAGGAGCTCATCAGACGAGGCAGACTCGATCGATTCTTGCAACATCTGTCCAAAGGATGGAAAAATCAACTGAGAGTGAAGGAAAATCCTGATTTTTTGGGGTTAGATTCGTTCAGATCTGATTGGATCGAGAGGCATATTTCAAAAATTACCTCTTAGATCTTAATCAGATCTGACACTTTTTAGATCTGATTTTATGATCCAACAAATAAGAAAATAAAATTAAATTAATTCTAAATTATTTTATCTTAATTTTGGATAATCTGATTATCCGATGATGATCGTGCCGAATCCCTGAGGTTCTGGATCTAGCCATGCAAGCACCTAGCCTCTACCGATATTCACTCAAGATGAATTTGGAGATCTTCTCCTTCTCTTTCTTTTCTCCAAAAATTAGATCTGGATCTGATTTGGAGAATCTTCAAAACTTCTTCTGAAGATCACCCGTTGTCTCTACAGCAGGGCTGCCTTCTTCCTTTTTCGTCAGCCTTTCCTTGCCTGACTCGCACAAATCTGAAGGCTCAACTTTCTTGGGCGTGGAGAGGAGGGAGAGGGCCAGATGGTGGCATGGAGAAGGGAGTGGGGCAGCCTTGGGCCGTGGCTTAGAGGAAGTTGTATCAAAAGTGGGTGTAGACAGGGTCTTTTTATAGACTCTACTGCACCATGCAATGCTGCATCACCCCAACCAATCACGTTGCTTCGTGCAATCAAATCTAAATCTGATTGGTGGGATGACATCACCTGATCTAATAAGATGAGAGATCCATAGGTCCATTCTTAGATGGCGCCTAAGATTGGTCAAAGTCTATAGGTGAAGGTCATCTAGTTTGAATCCAAGAAGCAATCTGAAGTCCCATCCGTATGGGACTCCAGCATCCCTATCCATGGGCGCATGCCATCCTAGGCGTGCACCCCCTTCTTTTCAATTTCCATAGGTGGGAAAAGCCCCTATCTGCTCTCCAATAAGTGCATGACACATGGGTAGATGTCCAAGGGTCAAAGGTCAATGTTTGACCAAGTCAAAGTACAAAAAATAGCAGGTGATGGAAAATGGTAGGTGTTGTCTCAAATTTATCTTATAAATTAAGACAACCCTTTTCTGACATGGACAAGCTCCAGTTAAATCAGGTAATGATACTTGAGTGAGTACAAACTCATTTGGCTCAGTCGAGATAACTTTTATGATAGAAAAAGAAGAACGTTGGCTCAATTGTGTGCTAGCATGATTTTCTTGAATCTAATTGAATCTTATTCAAATCAATTGAACTGGGTTAGTCCAATTGATGATATCCAGATCCAAACCCTTATTTGTGTGACCCAGTTAGGTTTAGTTCTGTATGGTAATGGGATATGTAGTGATCTCCATCATCAACATCATCCAAACTCCTTTCGATGGATCAGAACTCTTATGATTCAGATAACTTAGAATGATCAATCATCAAAATCATTCTAATTGCTCCCAAAATCCACCAGTGACACCGAGCAGCATATGGTGGCAACCCATCAAAACTGAAAATGAACATCTCGGTGCAGCTACTTGTGTGATTAAGTTCTTCTATCTTCTGCCCCAATCAGATTAGGGTTAAGGTGAACTCATCAAATCCTAATTTCTATCATATGATTTAATCATTTGATTCAAGTCCGATGTGAAAACCTTAATAGAAACTTTTTCTATTATTTCACTCTCTGCCATGGCCATAAGCTTATGGACTTGATTCTCATGATCATCATAGGGCTGCTCCTCATCTACCGAGGCAGATAGATTTCGTCTTGGTGCAATCCAATTCCTACAATGAACATGCTATAGCCAACATAC
This sequence comes from Cocos nucifera, assembly GCA_006176705.1. Lineage (NCBI taxonomy): Eukaryota > Viridiplantae > Streptophyta > Magnoliopsida > Arecales > Arecaceae > Cocos > Cocos nucifera. The sequence continues at coordinate 75,830 of QRFJ01001604.1, forward strand.
ACCTCAGGATTCCGAATGGCTAGGAGACCGAGTCATGGTGTAGTCAAACTATAACATCGTTAAGGTAAACTACCAATGCACCTCAGATCAAAGAACCAGACACACCACTGCAGCATCAAGTCAGTCATTAACGAGAAGGTAGACTTCCTTATGACTACTCGAGGTGGTCATGCTCAGTGCCCTCATTCTCTAATAAGTATCTGTACTTTTACTCCAATGTCTCCACACCGTAGACTCAAGACTCATCTACTACAAAGAAGCGATTGTACACTAACCTTACGGATCAATCATCATCCTCATGACCATCCTACGGTCAGGAGCATTTTATGTGTTAATAAATGAAAATTCATGTCTTAAATTTCAACTCTTAAAAATATGAATTATCATTATCATTAACTCAAGAGATGTATCACAGACACTAAATACACTTATGTGATAGAAAATAACCCATTTTATTATTTATAGTCAAAATTATAATTTTGCCCTATTACAAGTGTCAGCCAATTCTAGCTTCTAGGGCACACATATCTAACAAACTCCCCACTTGACCTAAAGCCAATTGGCTACAAATCTAAATCCCATCTTCTCAAGGAGGGCTTCAATCTTCTACTAGCCCAACGGCTTTGTAAGCGCGTCCGCCGCATTGTCTGCGGAGTCGACTCTCTTGACCTCGACGTAACCCTTCTCGAGGTAATCGCAGATGAGGTGGTATCGCCGCTCGATGTGCTTGGATTTTTGATGAGACCTCGGCTCCTTAGCAAGGGCTATGATGCCATTGTTGTCATAGTATAGAGGAATGGCATCTAATGGCATCACTCCGATCTCTATGGCAAACTTCTTGTACTAGAATGCCTTCTTCGTAGCTTCTGACGCAGCGATATATTCTACTTCAATGGTGGATCTGTTATCACTATCTACTTGAAACTTTTCCAACTGACAGCTCCACCATTACACATAAATAGTCTCCCAGATGTCGACTTTCGATCATCTACATCGGATATAAAGTCTGAGTCTGTATACCCCTGGACTTGGAGTTCTCCATTACCAAAGAACAACAACATATCCTTAGTTCTTCTCAAGTACTTAAGGATACATTTCACAGAAGTCTAGTGTTCTTCACCTGAATTCGACTGATATCTACTCATGACACTCACGGCATGGGCTATATTAGGTCGTGTACATAACATGGCATACATGAGGCTCCCTATTGCTGAAGCATAAGGGATCTTGCTCATGCGTTCTATTTCCTCAGGTGTGCTAAGGCACATCTTCTTGGAAAGATGAATGCCATGCCTGAAGGGTACTAAACCCCTCTTAGAATTTTTCATACTAAACCTCTTTAGTACTTCCTCTATGTACATCTTCTATGAAAGTCCTAGCATCCTATTCGATCTATCTCTACAGATTTTAATTCCTAGAATAAAGGATGCTTCTCCTAGATCTTTCATGGAGAATTCTTTAGATAACCAGATTTTAACTATGGTCAACATGAAAATATCATTCTCGATAAGGAGAATGTCATCCACGTACAATACGAGGAAGACCACAGTGCTCTCACTGACCTTTTTAAAGACACATGGCTCCTCCTCATTTTTGATGAAGCCAAATATTTTGATCACCTCAATAAAATGAGTATTCTAGCTTCGAGATGCTTGCTTAAGTCCATATATGGACCTTTGCAGCCTGCAAACCTTATGATCATTATCACTGGATGTGAAACCTAGCGGCTATTCCATATAGATATCTTCCTTAAGATATCCATTTAAGAATGCCGTTTTCATATACATTTGCCATATTTCATAATCAAAATAGGCTGCAACAACAAGCAATGTGCAGATGGATTTTAGCATAGCTACTGGCGAAAAGGTATCTTGATAGTCAATGCCTTCATGTTGACCATAACCTTTTGCCACTAAACTAGCCTTGAATGTCTCCACATTTCCATCTACACCAATCTTTCTCTTGAAGATCCATTTACACCCAATAGGAACTATACCTTCTGGTGGATCTACCAAGGTCCAGACTTGGTTTGAGTGCATCAAGTCAATTTCTGACTTCATTGCCTCTAACCATTTCTTGGAGTCGATATCTGATATCGCCTCATTATAGGTTTTGGGATCATCACCATGAACCCAATTACCTATGAGGAACATTTTCTCTACATCCTCTAAAATAGTACCTAAGTACCTTTCAAGAGGATGGAAAATCCTTTTCGATCTACGAGATGGAGGAGGTAGTGTATGGATTGGCTTAACCTGATTTGGTTTCATTTGGTCCTTAGCTCATTGCTCTTGTGAGACTTTTTCATCGAGCTTGATCTGCTTTTCAATGCCAGTATCTTGAATAAACTATTTTTTAAGAAAGATAGCATGTAGACTCATAATCACATTATGATCTTCTGGAATGTAGAAATAATATTCTAGTGACTCTTTAGGATATCTTATGAATCGAGCTTTAAAGGACTTAAAGTCTAACTTGTCCGCTTGTTGTCTTTTGACATGAGCTGGATAATCCTAAATTTTGAGATGACTCAGACTTGGTTTCTTACCATGCCATATTTCATACGATGTGGTAAGAATGATTTTAGAAGGAATCCTATTCAGTAAGTATATTGTAGTTAACAAATAGTATCACTAAAGAAAATCAGAGAGGTCTGTGAAGCTCATCATGGATCGAACTGTTAGATATATGTTCCCTAGAAGCCAAAATTGGCTGACACTTGTAACACACTTCAAGGGGCAAAATTGTAATTTTGACTATAATCAATAAAATAGGTTATTTTCTATCACATATGTGTATTTAGTGTCTGTGATACATCCTTTGAGTTAATGATAATGATAATTCATATTTTCAAGAGTTAAAAATTTAAGACATGAATAATCATTATTAGCTCATAAAATGCTTCCGACCATAGGATCATCACGACGATGGTGATTGATACAGAAGATTGGTGTACAATCACTTCTCTTTAGTGGATGAGTCTTGAGTCTATGGTATGGAGACACCGGAGCAAGAGTACGGTACTCGTTAGAGAATGAGGGCACTGAGCGTGACCACCTCAAGTAGTCATTAGGAAGTCTACCTTCTCATCGATGACTGACTCGATGCTGCAGTGGTGTGTCTGGTTCTTTGACCTGAGGTGCATCGGCAGTTCACCTTGAGGGTGTTATAGTTTGACTACACCATTACTCGATCTCCTAGCCATATGGAATCCTAAGGTGTATGTTGGCTATAGCATGTTCATTGTAGGAACTTGATAGCATCAAGATGGAATCTATCTACCTCGGTGGTAGAGGAGCAGCCCTATGATGATCATGAGAATCAAGTCCAGAAGTCCATGGCCATGGTAGAGTGAAATAATAGAAAGAGTTTCTATTTAGGTTTTTCACATTGGACTTAAATCGAATGGTTACATCATATGACAGAGACTAGGGTTTGACGAGTTCACCTTAACCCTAATCTGATCGGGGCTCAAGATAGAAGAACTTAATCACACAAGTAGCTGCACCAAGAGTTTCGCATTCAGCTCTGATGGGTTGCCACCATATACTGCTAGGTGTCACTGGTGGATTTTGGGAGCAATTAGAATGATTTAGATGATCGATCATTCTAGCTGTTCGAATCAGAAGAGTTCTGATCCATCGAAAGGAGTTTCGATGATGTCGATGATAGAGATCATGACATATCCCATTACCATACAGAACTGAACCTAACTGGGTCACACAAACAAGGGTTTGAATTTGGTGATCATCAATTGAACTGATCTAGTTCAATTGATCTGAATGAGATTCAATTAGGTTCAAGGAAATCATGCTAGCACTCGATTGAACCTAACGTTCTTCTTTTGCTATCATAAATAAGTTGTCTTGACTGAGCCAAAGGAGTTTATGCTCAATCAGAGACCTTCATATGGTCTGACTGGAGGTTGTCCAAGTCAGAAAAGGTTGTCTTATTTTGTAGGACATTACCTACCATTTTTGGTCACCTATCATTTCTCGTTCTTTGACTTTGGTCAAAAGTCTACCTTTGACTGGTCAAATATTGACCATTGACATTTTGACTTCTGTCCACATATCATGCACCTATTGGAGAGCTGGTAGGGGCCTGTCCCCTACTAGAACCTAGCAAGGAAGAGGGCGCACGCCACCCTTGGCGTGTGCCCAAGCTGGAGGCACCCAAGAGTCCCTGTTGGATAGGGACTCCATCTCCTTTTTGGATTCTAATTAGAGTTCTCCTAAGAACCAACATTGAGTAGTCTTAGGTGCCCTCTAAGGAGGAATCTAGGGGACTCAATTTCCACCAATTAGATTTAGATCTGATTTCATAAAGAGTTGTGATTGGTTGGGAAGAAGAGGAGTTGGATCATGCTTAGTCAATAAATAAGATCCTGTGCCCAACTCAAAAGGAGATTGAATCACAATTCCCCATGCCCCAAGGCTGCCTCTCTCCTCTTCCTGTATGCCAAACCCACCTTCTTCCTCTCCTCTCCATGTCCAAAGTGTTTGGATTCTTGATTGGTGTGATCTAGATCAAAGAAAGGCGACTGAAAGCTAGAAGGCTGCACTACTGCATAGGACAACTACTGATCTTCGAAAAGAGTTTTGAAGATCCTTCAGACCAGATCCAGATTTAATTTTTGGAGACATGATAGAGAAGAAGAGGATCTATAGATCCAGCCCAAGTGGATATCGATAGAGGCCAGGCACTTGCGTGGCTTGATCCGGAACCTTCCGCTGCTTATAGGATCATCAACGGGTAATAGGATTACCTACTTTAAGGTAAATTAAATCTGATTTAATTTATCTAATTTTATTTTAACTTCTAAAATAATAATAATCAGATCTAAAATATCTTAGATCTAATCTAGATCAAAGAAAATTTTTTTTGAAATATATCTCTTGATTTGATCAGATCTGAACGAACCTGATCCGGGAAATCAGGATTTTCCTTCAACTGGTATCAGAGCCAAGATTCTAAAAGTATTTAGATCTAATTTTAAATTTATTTTAATTTGAAAATAAGTGATTTTATATGTCACATGAGATGTGATCATATCTGAAATCAGAAAAAATTAAAATTAAATGATTTGGATCTAAGATTAAAAAATATGCATGACTAGTTCTAAAATAGAATAGTTCTATAGAATAGTCTTATCTATTTTCAATTTAATTTGATTAAATTATATTTTAGATTAATTTATTTACTATTTTTTGATATTATAATGGTTATAGTAACATCAAAAAAATAGAAAATAAAATTATTTAATTTTTAAATATCATATGAGATATGAATTGATGCATGTCTAGACTAGTTGTAGAATAGTTCTACATAATTATCTTGATTAGAATTTATTTTGATTAGATCAATTTAAATCTAATTTTTTAGATTATTATGAGATAATTTAGATCTAAAAATATGCATGATTTGATACATGAGATGTATGCAAAATATGCCATGATTAGATCTAATTTGTATATGAGATATATGATATAGATCTAAAACTATTTTGTAGTATTGCATGTTCCTGATTAAGGCGTTCCTCTTGGCCGTCCGATCATAAGAATGAAGAAGGGTTTAAAGGCCCTCTATTTCCATTCGATGGGATATTCTTATGATGTGTAGGGATGCTGCGCGTTCGTCCTTAATCAGAAATCCAAAACTTACTTTCTGTAAAATCCTAGATCCTAAAACCCTAGGATTTATTATGCATATTTTATTTATGAACCCTACTTAATTAAAAATTAAGATTATAAAATATTAATTAGATCTAAAATTAAGAATTTTAGATCTAAGATATATTCATAATACTGGGTTCGGGCTTGGGTAGCTCAATTAGGTCTAAGCGGTTGATCAAACCGAATCAAGAGTTGGTTAGAGGGGATCAACAATGCTTAAATTGACCAGCCTAATAGGATTAAGTCTGGGTCAAGATCGAGTCATGATCAAGCAAGACCTAATTAGGCTCAGAGGTTAGAGTCTGGATTGTAGGCTAACCCAATTGGTTCTGACTCAATAATTTGGTGTCTAAGGTAAGTTTGGCACATACGACCGACTGGTTTTTAATTGGAAGCTACTCGATCTGAATGCATTCTTGTATGAGTTAATGGCATATTCCCTTCCACCGATCTCACTTACCTAGCCATATCTGTTGACACAGTTCTGATCTGAGGTGGTCAATAATCCGAGCTAACCCATGCCACTAGGTTAGTCATAATTGTTATGACTATGATAAGTCTAGTTTAATGAGACCTAAATCAATTCTCCCTAAGAAAAGATTAAGTCTGAGGTCTTCCACCATTGTAGATGTGCGGGTCCTTTCCGAGGTTGATTGTTCTCGGCTGGATACAGTGGCTCAGTTGCACCAAGAAGATGCAACCATGTCTATTAGGCATTGGATGCTATGGGCTGGAGGATGAGTTGGGCTCAATATTTCGGATACGGTGAGAGACTCAATTAGGAACCCAGTCTATGCAAATGGTGGGTCTGACTTAACTAAGGAGTGGATCAATATTCCAGATACGGTGAGATTCATGAATTAGAGATCAAGTTTGGGTGCACCATGATTAGAGAATCATTGAACAAGAGTTGTTCACTCATTGGCTAACCCATCACCAATAACTGTTAGGTGAGGTGATGAGTCAGTTGGTGAGACCGCACCACCCACTAGAAATCATTAATCATGGAGATTTTTGCATCTCTACAGAGGGAGTGTAGGGATCCGAAAAAATAGTGGGAGCTAATTTATTTAAAAATAAAATATCTAAATAAATTGGTCAAGTCATAATTATAGTATCTAACTAGAATCTTTGACTCTCTATAGAAAAATGTCTGCGTCCAATCCCATTAGCACATATCCTGGACACACATAGACTGACCGGACCCAATTATAAAGATTGGCTTAGGAACTACAAAATTATTTTGGGTTTTGAGAAGTTAACCCATGTTTTGGACCAGGACCCTCCCACCTTACCAGCCCATCCATCTATTGAACAGAGAGCATCTCTGGAAAAATGGATAGACGAAGATAATAAGGCCAGATATTACATGTTGGGCTCGATGTCTGATGAGCTCCAGCGCCAACATGAAGATATCGGGACTGCTCGCCAAATGTTGGCTCACCTATAGGAGATGTTTGGTGAACAGAGTCGCACAGCCAAATATCAAGTCACGAAATGACTTTTTAAGGCTAAGATGCGTGATGGGCAGTCAGTCCAAGATCACTGTCTGATAATGATCAAGGACATGGAAGAGCTTGAGAAGCTCGGTGTGAAGTTAGACTTGGACCTGTAGAACGATATTATTCTGTAATCCTTGACTGATGCATATGGGCAATTCATCATGAATTACCACATGCATAAACTTCAAAATTTCTTGGCCGAATTAATGAATATGCTGGTTACCGCTGAGCTTTCTATGAAAGGTTCTAAAGGCTCAGTTCTTGCTATGGAATGGACTTCTTCCAAAAGAAAGTCTTATGGAAAGAAAAAGAAGTCTACGAAAAAGTAGAAGGTGGAAGGAACAAAGAAGAAGAAGGCAGAGCCGAAGAAAAAAGCCAATGTCAAAGGAAAGTGTTTCCATTGCAACAGCGACGGCCACTGGAAGCCGAACTGCCCTACTTATTTCGCCACCTTGAAGAACAAGAAGGAAGGTCCTTCTGAAGGAATGATCATTATTGAGTCTATTCTTACGGTTTCTTCTACATCTAGTTGGATGCTTGACTCTGGTTCTAGTGCTCATCTATGCACTTTCATGCAGGGTCTTGAGGATAGCAGGAGGTTGAGGGATGGAGACATGATCCTACACATTGGTAATGGAGCAAGAGTTGCTGCAGTAGCCATGGAAAACATATCCTCTTCGATTACCATCTGGTTTAGACTTAGTTTTGAAAGACTGTTATTATGTGCCTGCAGCTAGCAGAAATTTGATTTCTATTATTCATGCTTAGCAGGAATAGAAATCAAATTCCTGCTTGCTATAGGCACATAATAACAATCTTTTAATACTAAGTCTAAACCAGATGGTAGTTGAAGAGGTATGTTTCCATGGCCACGGTAGCAACTCTTGCTCTATTTTTGATGCGTAGGATCATCTCACCATCCCTCAGTCTCCTACTATCCTCAAGACCCAGCATATAAGTGCACAAATGAGCACTAGAACCAGAGTCAAGCACCCAACTAGATGCAGAAGAAATCGTAAGGTTAGACTCAATAACGAGCAAACCTCCAGAAGGACTAGCCTCCTTCTTATTCTTTAGGGTGGCTAGGTATGTAGGGCAATTATGCTTCCAGTGGCCATCATTGTTGCAATGGAAACACTTTTCTTTGTCAGCAGGCTTCTTCAGCTCTACCTTTTTCTTTTTTCCTCCTTCCACCTTCTGCTTTTTTGTAGACTTCTTCTTTCCAAAAGATTTTCTCTTGAAAGACGTCCGTTCCATAGCAAGCACTGAGCCTTTAGAATCTTTCATGGAAAGCTCAGCGGTAACCAGCATGTTCATAAGTTTGGCCAAGAAATTTTGAAGTTTATGCATATAGTAGTTCATGATGAACTGCCCATACACATTAGTCAAGGATTGCAGAATTATATCATTCTGCAAATCCATGTCCAACCTCACTCCAAGCTTCTCAAGCTCTTCCAAGTCTTTAATCATCATCAGATAATGATCTTGGACTGACTGTCCATCATGCATCTTAGTCTTGAATAATCGTTTAGTGACTTAATACTTGGCTGCGTGACTCTGTTCACCAAACATCTCCTATAGGTGAGCCAACATTTGGCGAGCAATTCTGTTATCTTCATGTTGGCACTGAAGCTCATCAGACATCGAGCCCAACATGTAGTATCTGGCCTTATTATCTTCGTCAGTCCACTTATCCAGGGATGCTCTCTTTTCAGCGGATGGACGAGCTGGTAAGGTGGGAGGGTCCTGATTCAATACATGAGTTAACTTCTCGAAACCCAAAATGATTTTGAAGTTTTGGAGCCAATTCTTGTAATTTGGTCCAGTCAATCTATGGGTGTCCAGGATTCGTGCTAGTAGGTTGGATGCAGACATTTTCCTATAGAGAGTCAAAGATTCTAGTTAGATATTGTAATTAAGACTTAACCAATTTATTTAGAGATTTTATTTTTAAACAAATTAGCTCCCACTATTTTCTTGGATCCCTACACTCCCTCTGTAGAGATGCAAAAGTCTCCATGATTACTGATTTCTAGTGGGTGGTGCGGTCCCACCGACTTACTCATTACCTCACCTAACAGTTATTGGTGATGGGTTAGCCAATGGGTGAACAACTCTTATTCAATGATTCTCTAATCATGGTGCACCCTAACTTTGTCTCTAATTCATGAATCTCACCGTGTCCAAAATATTGATCCACTCCATAGTTAAGTCAGACCAACCATTTGCATAGATTGGATTCCTAATTGAGTCTCTCACCATATCCAAAATATTGAGCCCAATTCATCCTCTAGCCTGTAGCATCCGATGCCTAATAGACATGGTTGCATCTTTTTGGTGCAACTGAGCCACTGTAACCAACGGAGAACAATCAACCCCGAGAAGGGCCCGCACATTCATAATAGTGGAAGATCTTAGACTTAATCTTTTCTTAGAAAGATTTGATTTAGGTATCATTAAACTAGACTTGACATAGTCATAACTATTATGACTAACCTAGTGGCATGGGTTAGCTCAGATTATTGACCACCTTAGATCAGAACTGAGTCAGCAAACATGGCCAGGTAAGTGAGACTGGTGGAAGGGATATGCCATTAACTCGATAAGAATGCATTCGAGTCGAGTAGCTCCCAATTAAAAATCAGCCAGTCGTATCTGCCAAACTTACCATAGACACCAAATTGTTGAGCCAGAACCAATCGGGTTAGCCTACAATCCAAACTCTAACCACTGAGCCTAATTAGGTCTTAGCTTGATCGATCACTCACGTGACTCGATCTTGACCTAGACTTAATTCTATTAGGCTTGTCAATTTAACATTGTTGATCCCATCTAACCAACTCTTGATCCGATTTGATCAATCGCTAGACCTAATTGAGCTACCCAAGCCCGAACCCAGTTTTATGAACATGTCTTAGATCTGAAAATTCTTAATTTTAGATCTAATATGTTTCATAATCTTAATTCTTAATTAAGTTTAGGATTCAAAAATAAAATATGTAAATAAGATCCTAGGGTTTCAGGATGTAGGATTTTGTAGAAAGTAAGTTTTCAATTTTTGATTAAGGATGAACACGCAGCACTGTTGCACATCATAAGAATAACCCATCGAATGGAAGAAAAAGGTCTTTAAGCCCTACTTTGTTCTTATGACCGAAAGGCCAAGGGGAACGTCTTAATCAGAAATACATGTAATCTTCAAAAACTAATTAGATATATGCATATATCTCATACAAAAAATAGATCTAATTAAAATATATTTTGTATATATCACATATATCATGCTTGCATATTTTTTAGATCTAAATTATCTCATAATCAT
>QRFJ01001604.1:87328-110115 GCA_006176705.1 Cocos nucifera
ACTCATTGGCTAACCCATCACCAATAACTGTTAGGTGAGGTGATGAGTCAGTTGGTGAGACCGCACCACCCACTAGAAATTATTAATCATGGAGATTTTTGCATCTCTACAAAGGGAGTATAGAGATCCGAAAAAATAGTGGGAGCTAATTTGTTTAAAAATAAAATATCTAAATAAATTGGTCAAGTCATAATTATAGTATCTAACTAGAATCTTTGACTCTCTACAGAAAAATATCTGCGTCCAATCCCTTAGCACATATCCTGGACACACATAGACTGACCGGACCCAATTATAAAGATTGGCTTAGGAACTACAAAATTGTTTTAGGTTTTGAGAAGTTAACCCATGTTTTGGACCAGGACCATCCCATCTTACCAGCCCATCCATCTATTGAACAGAGAGCATCTCTGAAAAAATGGATAGACGAAGATAATAAGGCCAGATATTACATGTTGGGCTCGATGTCTGATGAGCTCCAGCGCCAACATGAAGATATCGGGACTGCTCGCCAAATGTTGGCTCACCTATAGGAGATGTTTGGTGAACAGAGTCGCACAGCCAAATATCAAGTCACGAAATAATTTTTTAAGGCTAAGATGCGTGATGGGCAGTCAGTCCAAGATCACTGTCTGATAATGATCAAGGACATGGAAGAGCTTGAGAAGCTCGGTGTGAAGTTAGACTTGGACCTGTAGAACGATATTATTCTGTAATCCTTGACTGATGCATATGGGCAATTCATCATGAATTACCACATGCATAAACTTCAAAATTTCTTGGCCAAATTAATGAATATGCTGGTTACCGCTGAGCTTTCTATGAAAGGTTCTAAAGGCTCAGTTCTTGCTATGGAATGGACTTCTTCCAAAAGAAAGTCTTATGGAAAGAAAAAGAAGTCTACGAAAAAGTAGAAGGTGGAAGGAACAAAGAAGAAGAAGGCAGAGCCGAAGAAAAAAGCCAATGTCAAAGGAAAGTGTTTCCATTGCAACAGCGACGGCCACTGGAAGCCGAACTGCCCTACTTATTTCGCCACCTTGAAGAACAAGAAGGAAGGTCCTTCTGAAGGAATGATCATTATTGAGTCTATTCTTACGGTTTCTTCTACATCTAGTTGGATGCTTGACTCTGGTTCTAGTGCTCATCTATGCACTTTCATGCAGGGTCTTGAGGATAGCAGGAGGTTGAGGGATGGAGACATGATCCTACACATTGGTAATGGAGCAAGAGTTGCTGCAGTAGCCATGAAAACATATCCTCTTCAATTACCATCTGGTTTAGACTTAGTTTTGAAAGACTGTTATTATGTGCCTGCAGCTAGCAGAAATTTGATTTCTATTATTCATGCTTAGCAGGAATAGAAATCAAATTCCTGCTTGCTATAGGCACATAATAACAATCTTTTAATACTAAGTCTAAACCAGATGGTAGTTGAAGAGGTATGTTTCCATGGCCACGGTAGCAACTCTTGCTCTATTTTTGATGCGTAGGATCATCTCACCATCCCTCAGTCTCCTACTATCCTCAAGACCCAGCATATAAGTGCACAAATGAGCACTAGAACCAGAGTCAAGCACCCAACTAGATGCAGAAGAAATCGTAAGGTTAGACTCAATAACGAGCAAACCTCCAGAAGGACTAGCCTCCTTCTTATTCTTTAGGGTGGCTAGGTATGTAGGGCAATTATGCTTCCAGTGGCCATCATTGTTGCAATGGAAACACTTTTCTTTGTCAGCAGGCTTCTTCAGCTCTACCTTTTTCTTTTTTCCTCCTTCCACCTTCTGCTTTTTTGTAGACTTCTTCTTTCCAAAAGATTTTCTCTTGAAAGACGTCCGTTCCATAGCAAGCACTGAGCCTTTAGAATCTTTCATGGAAAGCTCAGCGGTAACCAGCATGTTCATAAGTTTGGCCAAGAAATTTTGAAGTTTATGCATATGGTAGTTCATGATGAACTGCCCATACACATTAGTCAAGGATTGCAGAATTATATCATTCTGCAAATCCAAGTCCAACCTCACTCCGAGCTTCTCAAGCTCTTCCAAGTCCTTGATCATCATCAGATAATGATCTTGGACTGACTGCCCATCATGCATCTTAGCCTTGAATAATCGTTTAGTGACTTGATACTTGGCTGCGTGACTCTGTTCACCAAACATCTCCTATAGGTGAGCCAACATTTGGCGAGCAGTTCTGATATCTTCATGTTGGCACTGAAGCTCATCAGACATCGAGCCCAACATGTAGTATCTGGCCTTATTATCTTCGTCAGTCCACTTATCCAGAGATGCTCTCTGTTCAGCGGATGGACGAGCTGGTAAGGTGGGAGGGTCCTGAGTCCAATACATGAGTTAACTTCTCGAAACCCAAAATGAATTTTGAAGTTTTGGAGCCAATTCTTGTAATTTGGTCCAGTCAGTCTATGGGTGTCCAGGATTCGTGCTAGTGGGTTGGATGCAGACATTTTCCTATAGAGAGTCAAAGTTTCTAGTTAGATATTGTAATTAAGACTTAACCAATTTATTTAGAGATTTTATTTTTAAACAAATTAGCTCCCACTATTTTCTTGGATCCCTACACTCCCTCTGTAGAGATGCAAAAATCTCCATGATTACTGATTTCTAGTGGGTGGTGCGGTCCCACCGACTTACTCATCACCTCACCTAACAGTTATTGGTGATGGGTTAGCCAATGGGTGAACAACTCTTGTTCAATGATTCTCTAATCATGGTGCACCCAAACTTGGTCTCTAATTCATGAATCTCACCGTGTCCAAAATATTGATCCACTCCTTAGTTAAGTCAGACCCACCATTTGCATAGATTGGATTCCTAATTGAGTCTCTCACCATATCCAAAATATTGAGCCCAATTCATCCTCCAGCCTGTAGCATCCGAATGCCTAATAGACATGGTTGCATCTTTTTGGTGCAACTGAGCCACTGTAACCAACCGAGAACAATCAACCCCGAGAAGGGCCCGCACATCTACAATGGTGGAAGATCTTAGACTTAATCTTTTCTTAGAAAGATTTGATTTAGGTCTCATTAAACTAGACTTGACATAGTCATAACTATTATGACTAACCTAGTGGCATGGGTTAGCTCAGATTATTGACCACCTTAGATCAGAACTGAGTCAACAAACATGGCCAGGTAAGTGAGACTGGTGGAAGGGAATATGCCATTAACTCGATAAGAATGCATTCGAGTCGAGTAGCTCCCAATTAAAAAATCAGTCCAGTCGTATCTGCCAAACTTACCTTAGACACCAAATTGTTGAGCCAGAACCAATCGGGTTAGCCTACAATCCAGACTCTAACCACTGAGCCTAATTAGGTCTTAGCTTGATCGATCACTCACGTGACTCGATCTTGACCCAGACTTAATCCTATTAGGCTGGTCAATTTAAGCATTGTTGATCCCATCTAACCAACTCTTGATTCGATTTGATCAATCGCTAGACCTAATTGAGCTACCCAAGCCCGAACCCAGTTTTATGAACATGTCTTAGATCTGAAAATTCTTAATTTTAGATCTAATATGTTTCATAATCTTAATTCTTAATTAAGTTTAGGATTCAAAAATAAAATATGTAAATAAGATCCTAGGGTTTCAGGATGTAGGATTTTGTAGAAAGTAAGTTTTCAATTTTTGATTAAGGATGAACACGCAGCACTGTTGCACATCATAAGAATAACCCATCGAATGGAAGAAAAAGGTCTTTAAGCCCTACTTTGTTCTTATGACCGAAAGGCCAAGGGGAACGTCTTAATCAGAAATACATGTAATCTTCAAAAACTAATTAGATATATGCATATATCTCATACAAAAAATAGATCTAATTAAAATATATTTTGTATATATCACATATATCATGCTTGCATATTTTTTAGATCTAAATTATCTCATAATCATCCAAAAAAATTAAATTTAAATTTGATCTTATCAAATAAAATTTGATCTAGACCTATTTGCAGAATTATTCTACAACTTCTCTAAATATGCAACTATCATATAAACAAATTAAATTTAATTTATTTTTTATTTTTAAATCTAATTATAATATTTATAATATCAAAAAATAAAAAATAAATAGATCTAAAAATTATATTTAATCAAATAAAAATATGATTATACTAGACTACACATAGAATAATTCTATACCTAGTCTAGTTATGCATCTCATACATATTAGATCTAGATAAATTCATTTTAATTTTTTTATTTTTTTGATTTTAGATCTAATCATATCTCATGTGATATCTAAAATCACTAATTAATCAAATTAAATCAGATCTAAATAAATTTTATAAGAACCTGGCTCTGATACCAGTTGAAGGGAAATCCTGATTTCCTGAGGTCAAGTTTGTTTAGATCTGATTGGATCGAGAGGCATATTTCAAAAATAACCTCTTAGATCCTAATTAGATCTGACATTTTTCAAATCTAATTTTATGATCTGATAAATAAAAAAATTAAATTAAATTAATTCTAAATTAATTTACCTTGATTCTGGGTAATCTAATTACCCGATGATGATCGTGCCGAATCCCTGAGGTTCTGGATCTAGCCACGCAAGCGCCTGGTCTCTACTGGTATCCACCTAGACTGAATCTGGAGATCTTCTTCTTCTCTTTTTTTTTGCCAAAAATTAGATCCAAATCTGATTTAGAGAATCTTCAAAACTTCTTCTGAAGATCACCCGTCGTCTCTGCAGCAGTGTTGCCTTCTTCCTTTTTCGTCAGCCTTTCCTTGCCTGACTCTCACTAATCTGAAGGACCAACTTCCTTCGGCATGGAGAGGAGAGAGAGGGCTAGATGGTGGTATAGAGAAGAGGGAGGGGCAGCCTTGGGGCATGGCTTAGAGGAAGTTGTATCAAAAGTGAGCACAGATAGGGTCTTTTTATAGACTCTGCTGCGCCATGCAGTGCTGCATCACCCCAGCCAATCATGTTGCTTCGTGCAATCAGATCTAAATCTGATTGATGGGATAACATCACCTGATCTAATTAGATGAGAGACCCACAGGTTCATTCTTAGATGGCGCCTAAGACTGGTCAAAGTCTATAGGTGAGGGTCACCTAGTTTGAATCCAAGAAGCAACCTGGAGTCCCATCCGTATGGAACTCCAACATCCCTATCCATGGGCGCACGCCATCCTAGGCATGCACCACCTTCTTTCCAATTTCTAGAGTGGGGACAAGCCCCTATCTACTCTCCAATATGTGCATGACACATGGGCAGATGTCCAAGGGTCAAATGTCAACATTTGACCAAGTCAAAGTATAAGAAATAGCAGGTGACGAAAAATGGTAGGTGTTGTCTCAAATTTATCTTACAAATTAAGACAACCCTTTTCTAACCTGGAAAAGCTCCAATTAAACCAGGTAAAGGTATCTGAGTGAGCACAAACTCATGTGGCTCAGTCGAGACAACTTTTATGATAGAAAAAGGAGAACGTTAGCCTCAATCGTGTGCTAGCACGATTTCCTTGAACCTAATTGAATCTTATTCAAATTAATTAAATTGGGTTAGTGCAATTGATGATATCTAGATCTAAACCCTTATTTATGTGACCCAGTTAGGTTCAGTTCTATATGGTAATGGGATATGTAGTGATTGTTAGATATATGTGCCCTAGAAGCCAAAATTGGCTGACACTTGTAATACACTTCTAGGGGCAAAATTGTAATTTTGACTATAATTAATAAAATGGGTTATTTTCTATCACACCTGTGTATTTAGTGTTTGTGATACATCCTTTGAGTTAATGGTAATGATAATCCATATTTTCAAGAGTTGAAAATTTAAGACATGAATAATCAATATTAACTCATAAATAGCTCCCGACCATAAGATCATCACGAGGATGGTGATTGATCCGGAAGGTTGGTATACGATCACTTCTCTTTAGTAGATGAGTCTTGAGTCTACGGTGTGGAGACACCAGAGCGAGAGTACAGGTACTCGTTAGAGAACGAGGGCACTGAGCGTGACCACCTCGAGTAGTCATTAGGAAGTCTACCTTCTCGTCAATGACTGACTCGATGCTGCAGTAGTGTGTCTGGTTCTTTGACCTGAGATGCATCGGCAGTTCACCTTGAGGGTGTTATAGTTTGACTACACCATTACTCGGTCTCCTAGCCATATGGAACCCTGAGGTGTATGTTGGCTATAGCATGTTCATTGTAGGAACTGGATTGCATCAAGATGGGAATCTATCTACCTCGGTGGTAGAGGAGCAGCCCTATGATAATCATGAGAATCAAGTCCTGAAGCCCATGGCCATGGCAGAGTGAAATAATAGAAAGAGTTTCTATTTAGATTTTCACATTGGACTCGAATCGAATGATTACATCATATGACAGAGACTAGGGTTTGACGAGTTCACCTTAACCCTAATCTGATCGGGGCTCAAGATAGAAGAACTTAATCACACAGGTAGCTGCACCAAGAGGTTCGCATTCAGCTCTGATGGGTTGCCACCATATACTGCTAGGTGTCACTGGTGGATTTTGGGAGCAATTAGAATGATTTAGATGATCGATCATTCTAGCTGTTCGAATCAGAAGAGTTCTGATCCATCGAAAGGAGTTTCGATGATGTCTATGATAGAGATCATGACATATCCCATTACCATACAGAACTGAACCTAACTGGGTCACACAAACAAGGGTTTGAATCTGGTGATCATCAATTGAACTGATCTAGTTCAATTGATCTGAATGAGATTCAATTAGGTTCAAGAAAATCGTGCTAGCACTCGATTGAACCTAACGTTCTTCTTTTACTATCATAAATAAGTTGTCCTGACTGAGCCAAAGGAGTTTGTGCTCAATCAGAGGCCTTCATATGGTCTGACTGGAGGTTGTCCAAGTCAGAAAAGGTTGTCTTATTTTATAAGACATTACCTATCATTTTTGGTCACCTGCCATTTTTTGTCCTTTGACTTTGGTCAAAAGTCTGACCTTTGACTGGTCAAATGTTGACCATTGACACTTTGACTTTTGACCACATGTCATGCACCTATTGGAGAGCTGGTGGGGGCCTGTCCCCCTACCAGAACCTGGCAAGGAGGAAGGGCGCACGCCACCCTAGGCGTGCGCCCAAGTTGGAGGCGCCTAGGAGTCCTTGTTGGACAAGGACTCCACCTCCCTTTTGGATTCCAATCAGAGTTCTACTAAGAATCCAGTTTGACTGGTCTTAGGCGCCCTCTAAGGAGGAATCCAGGGGTCTCTATTCCAACCAATCAGATTTAGATCTGATTTCATAAAGGGTTGTGATTGGTTGAGAGGAAGAGGAGTTGGATCACGCTTAGTCTATAAATAAGACCCTGCGCCCAACTCAGATTCCAATGCAATTAGAATAGAGAGATTTCCCATGCCCCAAGGCTGCCTCTCCCCTCCTTCCTCCATGCCTAAACTTCTTCCTCCTTCTCCTCTCCACGTCCAAAAGAGTTTTGGACTTAGGTTGGTGCGTTCCAGATCAAAAGAAAGGCGATCAAAAGAAGAAGGCTGCGCTGCTGCAAAGGACGACTGCTGATCTTCAAAAGGAGTTTTGAAGATCCTCCAGATCAGATCCAGATCTAATTTTTGGAGGCATGATAGAGAAGAAGAGGATCTCCAGATCCAACCCGAGTGGATACCGGTAGAGGCCAGGCGCTTGCATAGCTAGATCCAGAACCTTCCGCTGCAATCAGGATCATCTACAGGGTAATAGGATTACCCAAATCAGGTAAATTAAATTTGATTTAATTTATCTTATTTTATTTTATTTATTAAAATAATAAGAATCAGATCTGAAACATATCAAGATCTGATTGAGATCAAGAGAAAAAATTTTTGAAATATCTCTTGATCTGATCTGATCTGGACGAACCTGGACCGAAAAATCAGGATTTCCCTTCAGTGATCTCCATCATCAACAACATCATCGAAACTCCTTTCGATGGATCAAAACTCTTCTGATTCAGACAACTTAGAATGATCGATCATCTAAATCATTCTAATTGCTCTCAAAATCCACCAGTGGCACCTAGCAGCATGTGGTGGCAACCCATCAAAACTAAAAATGAACCTCTCGATGTAGCTACTTGTGTGATTAAGTTTTTCTATCTTGAGCCCCAATCAGATTAGGATTAAGGTGAACTTGTCAAATCCTAATTTCTATTATATGATTTAATCATTCGATTCAAGTCCGATGTGAAAACCTTAATAGAACCTCTTTCTATTATTTCACTCTCTGCCATGGCCATAGGCTTATGGACTTGATTCTCATGATCATCATAGGGCTGCTCCTCATCTACCGAGGTATATAGATTCCATCTTGGTGCAATCCAATTCCTACCATGAACATGCTATAGCCAACATACACCTCAGGATTCCGACTAGCTAGGAGACCGAGTCATGGTGTAGTCAAACTATAACACCCTCAAGGTGAACTGTCGATGCACCTCAGATCAAAGAACCAGATACACCACTACAGCATCGAATCAGTCATCGATGAGAAGGTAAACTTTCTTATGACTACTCGAGGTGGTCACGCTTAGTGCCCTCGTTCTTTAATGAGTACCTTTACTCTCGCTCCGATGTCTCTACACTGTAGACTCAAGATTTATCTACTAATAAAAAGCGATTGTACACTAACCTTCCAGATCAATCATCATCCTCATGATGATCCTACGGTCAGGAGCATTTTATGAGTTAATAAATAAAAATTCATGTCTTAAATTTTCAACTCTTGAAAATATGAATTATCATTACCATTAACTCAAGGGATGTATCACAGACACTAAATACACTTATGTGATAGAAAATAACCCATTTTATTATTTATAGTTAAAATTATAGTTTTGTCCTTCAAAGTGTATTACAAGTGTCAGCCAATTCTGGCTTCTAGGGCACACATATCTAAAAGAGGGCACTGCCACAGTTAGAACAACCAAGAAGGGAGGAGTACGAGCAAGATCGATCACCCCTCGACATCATCAACACTATCTCTAAGGGACTTCGGCAAGGGAAGGCTAGCGGATCATTTGAGCCCAAGAAGAGGTGGAGAGCTGAGGAGCCCATTGCTTTCTCCAACGAAGATGCCCAAGGAGTTCAGTTCTCATATAATGACATGGTTGTAATCTCTTTAATTATTGCTGACTATGATGTGCGTCGCATTCTAATAGATAGTGAAAGCTCTGCTGATGTTTCGTTTTACGATGCTCTCAAAAATATCTTTATGTAATAATCACTTGGGACCTATGAACTCTTCATTGGTAGGCTTCACTGGCGACGTCGTGCCAGTTGAGGGCATAATAACTCTAACTGTGGCTGTAGGGCAATGCCCGAAGCTGGCTAGAGCATGAGTCGATTTTTTAGTCATAAAAGCTCCATCTGCTTACAATGCTGTTCTTGGCTGATCTAGTTTGAACTTACTCCGAGCTGTGGTATCAACCTATTACTTAAAGATAAAGTTCCCAACGAGTTGTGGAATTGAAGAGATTAGGGGAGACCAGGCCTTGGCAAGGCACTGTTACTTTATTGCCATACAGAAAAACATCCAATCCGACCTTTGCCCTATTGATGGGTTGGATATCTGTGATGACCTAATGAAGGAGCAGGGCGAGCCTATGGAAGATCTTGTAGCTATGTCCTTGGATGACGGGAATGTAGAACATACTATATAGATCGGTTCCAACTTGGGGGATGAGGTTCGAGAGCAACTCATCTCGTTCCTTCGAAAGAACGTAGATGTCTTCGCTTGGGTTCCAATAAATATGCCAAAAATTGATGTCGAGTTCATGAAACATCGACTGGCTACTGATCCTAGGTGTCAGCCAGTAAAAGAGAAGATACATAGCCATGCTTCAGAAGAAAGCAATTGCGGAAGAAGTCGACAAGCTCCTCAAGACTAGATTCATCTGGAAAGTTAACTAGCCAAGCTGGGTCTCGAACGTGGTGCTCGTCAAAAAGGCGAACACCAAGTAGAGGATGTGTATAGCCTTTAAGAAGATAAACAAAGCTTGCCCGAAAGACAACTACCCCCTATCAAAGATTGACTAGTTAGTGGATGCAACCTCGGGCCATAAACTCCTCACTTTCATGGATGCCTTTTTCAGCTATAACCAAATCTGGATGGCACCAGAGGATGAGGAGAAAACCACTTTTGTTACTGACTGTGGTCTTTACTGTTATAGGGTTATGCCTTTCAGACTAAAAAATATAGGGGCAATGTACCAGCACCTGATCAACAAAATATTCGAGGAGCAGATCAACCGCAATATGGAGGTGTATGTGGATGATATGCTCGTCAAAAGCTGAGCTTCAATGAACCACATCGCTGACCTCGAAGGGACCTTCAATGCACTTAAGAAGTATAAGATGAAGCAATCTAGAGAATATCCAAGCTATTCAGGAGATGACTGCTCCAAAAATAATTAAAAAAGTTCAACGTCTGACTGAAAAAGTGGCTCCCTAAACCTATTTGTCATGAGATTGGCCGAGCGATGCATGCCCTTCTTTCAAGCTCTCAAGTAGCCAAAGAACTTCTGTTAGATGACGGAATGCCAACAGGCATTCGAGGAGCTTAAAAACTACCTCGATTATAAATTCATGATCCGACAATCTAAAGTCGTGCTGGTTAAGATCCAATGGTGGAGAATAAATTCCGATTTGATTCAAGAAAGCCCAAGCACCATCCAATGGTTGCAAATCACCTGATCAGATGATCCAGCGATTATAAATTGATCCAGGCCCTAATTAAGTTATATAAAGTTGATTTTGACCAGATCTAAGCCGTTTAAACCCAATCTAATGGTTGGAGTCCTTCATAGGGTGCAAAAATCTGATCCTGACCCAACTTTCATGATTTTTTCATTTTTAACTCAATTTCTCCCATTTTCTTCTCTATAAAAGCCACCCTGACCTAATTGATCAATCATCCAACCTCCCCCTTAAGAGATCAATCCAATTGAAGCTCTCTCTCTCTCTCTCCCTTTTTTCTCTCTCTTCAAGCTTTCTTCCTCTCTTCTTTTTCCTTTCTCTCTTCAACTGATCACAAAAGCCTCTAATTTCTCCATCAAATCTTCTCTTCTGCTCCTAGTTTCTGCACCCAGCTGCTATCCAGGTTCTTCTGTAATGCTCAAGGATGAAGATTTTAGTGAAAAGCATCCCGATGGCCGGCTGATCGATTTGTTCTTAAGAGATCACTATGATCATATTTTGATGGTATTTTCTACTTTCCCATCTTTTATATTTTTTTTAATTTACAATAAAGACCACTTTTCTTTATAATATTTTTATATCATTATAAGATTGATCTAAAATAGTTTATGATCCTTGGGATGAGCCATGATCTATGAGTATGGTTCCTGCTCTCAAGATAGATTATCTTTATATTAATTTTTTTCTACATCTAAATCAATTAAAACTAGCCTATATCTTTCAGAGATGGGCTACGATCTAAGAGTACAGACTGTGCTCTCTAAGATAAGTTATATGTTTATTGATTAGATATCAATTAAAGCATATTAAAAAGAATACTAGGCTATCAAAATAAGACAGTAATTAAGATCTTGAGAATCCACCTCCATACTTGCAACACAACTTTTAATTAATTTGCTATTTATTTGCTTTCTTAATTAAATCAAGTAGCCTTTTAATTAATCTTTATTCTGCTTTCAATTTACATCTAAAATTAAAATGCAAATAACATGATCCTTGAGGATGCGATCCCGACTTATCCTATCTATATAGAAGTAAGTTAGATTTTATTTTTGACCACCTACGATAGCGATCAAATTTTGACACCATTATTTGGGATCATATTTTATTTTCTTTTAAAAATTAAAAAATAATTAAAAATTTTAAAAATTTATAAAACTTAAAAAATTAATTAAAATTTTAAAAAATTATACTGATAATGTATAAGCTATTTAGGGATTAGAGTCCTAATCATAGAACCTAACAAGTAAAATTAACTAATTTAAATTTGATTGTTTTACTTTACTTGGGCATCTTGACTATTTGCATCTCATCTACATAAGATACTTTAAGAGCACTAAATCAAATTAAACAAGATAAGATGAAGATTTGTTCATCCTTCCTTAGTCTAAAAATCATAAACCTGAAAAAATCAGATCTAGGGTTTCAGACTAGATCTTAAAATTTTTTCAAGATCAGGCAATGGAAGACTAAAATAAATTAAAATTTATTCATAAAAAGTAGAAAACACCTAGATCTAAGATCCTATTACACGATTATAACATGAGATTAAACTAGAAAAAATATAAGGAAGAAGAACATGTTAATCATATCAACATGCATCTACACTACATCTAATACAGGTATGTAATAATAGATTAGATCTAATTACCTATGCAAATTAGACATTCTAACTTATTGATTTGGGCTTGAGGATGATGCTCCAAGCCGCACACACATCTGGTCTATAAGAGATGTCCACACAAGCCCACGAACTCCAATCAGAAGTTCGATATTGGAAATCGGCATAGTATGCTACTACTATGTTGATTCTTCTTCGACAGTCAAGCTGGTGCTTTCTTCTTCTAAATTTGGATTTTTTTAAAGATCAGAAGAAAGAGGAAAGATTTTAGATCTAAGACACTCTCAAATAATCTCAAAAAGAGGAGGGGAAGAGAAGAATAAAGCAACCCTAGAAGAAGACCCTCTTCTTCTTCTCTGTTCTCTCACCTAGACACCTAAATTAGTGTCCATGAAAACCCCACAACCAAGAGGTCTCTCATCCTGGTATTCACACACCCAAATGCCCTCTCCAAGTTCTGGAATGTCTCCAAAAATCAGCCCAAAATTCATCCTATATAATGAGATATAGAAGAGTCCTTATTGGGTCAAATTCTTAGACAAGAAAAGAACAAAATGGCAACTAGTTGGGGTGCCCAACACTTAGGCGCCCCCTCCTTTCTTTTTGCCATGGACCACCTGAGAAAGGCACACAAAAATCCTTCTTTTCCTTTAAATAAATTAGAGAGAAAATAGGGAGAATCAGTGACATATATGGGAGGAGTTTTAGTTTTCTAAAACTCTATCCAAAGAAAAATTCAAATCAAATTCAAAATTTCTCCTTTTGATCCGGTCCACAACTAATTGCCATATGAGAAAAAGAGGAGAGGAGTGGGAATGTGTGAAGACTAGGGAGAGGAGGTTGCATGCACAAAATAAAGGAAGAGTGAGCATGGGGAGGCATGGGGTGTAGGTGGTGCAAGAAAAGTGGATCCTAGTCTTACTAGGATTCCATATTTGACTTGGTCAAATATGGTTTCTCAAATCAAATCAAACCAGAAGCAACTCAACCTAATTAAATTAGGATCTAATCTAATTAAAAACTTAATTAAATTAGATTAAATTAGATTCAATTTTAATTTAATTTTTTAATGAAATTAGAAAATTGGGTTGAGCCAAGTCTTAGTTGAACTAGGAGTAGTTCTTCCTTGCACATGGCTTATCCAATAAACCAAGTGAACTTGATCCAATCAATCCCAAACTAAATCTAATTAAATCATATTTAATTAGAGTTAATCTCAGTCCTTTGGCTTAATCAAATTAAGCCAATTAGCAATGCTAATCGATCCTCCTGTAATATTTGTACTAGGTTAAACATCAATCATATTGATCGTTTAACCTTAGAACGATTCTCAATCATTGATCAACCATCCGATCGGATCATAAAGTCTAATATATGTGACCCCATATTTTGAAACCTAAGCTGATAGTATAGGAATAAAATTCTATACTAGTCGAACTGACCATCTAGCAATAGTTCCTGACGGTTGGATAGGTCGAATGTGTAGAATATGCTTAGAACCCATGTGGATATAGTTTTTATAATTCATCCCCTTAACCAAAATGCTCATAGGTGAAGAAAAAAATCCTATTTCTCAGATCAGGCTCGTTCAGATCTGATTAGATCAAGAGGGATATTTCAAAAAAAAAATTTCTTAGATCTAAATCAGATCTGAGACTCTTCAGATTTGATCTTATTAATCTGATAAAATAAAATAAAATAAAATAAAATCTAATTTAATCATACCTTTGTTATGGGTAATCCTATTATCCTATGATGATCTTGATGTTTATCTGAGGTTTTGGATGTAGCCACGCAAGCGTCTGACCTCTACCGATATCCACTCGAGTAGGATCTGGAGATCTTCTCCTTCTCAATCTATCATCCAAAAATTAGATCTGGATATGATCTTGAAGGTCTTCAAAATAGCTTTTGCAGATTAGTCATTATCTCTTGCAGCAGTGCTGTCTTCTTTCTTTCTTGTCGCCTTTTTCTTGCTTGGATCGCACCAAACACAAGCCCAAAAACTCATGAACATGGATAGGAGAGAGAGGACCTGAAGGTGGTATGGAGAGAGAGGGAGAGAAGCCTTGTGGCATGGGCATAGGGTAGAACCTCTCAATTTTAGGCGTAGATAGGATTTATATAGATCCTGCTAGGCCATGCAGTGCCACATCATCTCGGCCAATCATCACTTTTTATACAATCAGATCTAAATCTAATTGGTGGGATGATATCATCAGATCTAATCAGATTACAGTCCCTCAAAAACCTCCTTAGGTGGTGCCATGACTGGTCAAACAGGACTCTTTGGCGCCACCTAAGTTGAAACCACGAAGCAACCTAGAGTCCCATCTGTATGGGACTCTAGGCATGATCCCCATTGGGCGCATGTCTCCCAAGGCATGCACCCCCTCCCTTTCTACCTTTCAGTAGGGGGACAAAGTCTCATGTTCTCTCCAATGGGTGCATGACACATGGGTAGATGTCTAAGTATCAAAGGTCAATATTTGACCAAAGTCCAAGTATAAGATTTAGCAAGTGATGGAAAATGATAGGTGTTGTCTCAAATTTATCTCATAAATTAAAAGAATCCTTTTCTAATCTGGATAAGCTTCAGTTAGACCAAGTAAAAATTTTTGAGTGAGCCCAAATACATTTGGCTCAGTCGAGACAAGCTTTAATGATTGTTGAAGGAGAATATTAGGCTCAATCATGTGGTAGCATGATTTTCTTGAATCTAATTAAATCTTATTCAAATCAATTAAACTGGATTAGTCTAATTGATGATATCTGTTAGATATGTGTACCCTATAAGCCAGAATTGACTGACACTTGTTATACACTTCTAAGGGTAAAATTATAATTTTGATTATAAATAATAAAATGGGTTATTTTCTATCATAATGTGTATTTAGTGTCTATGATATATTTCTTGAGTTAATGGCAATGATAGTTCTCATTTTCAAGAGTTGAAAATTTAAGACAAGAATTTTCATTATTAACTCATAAAATGCTCCTGACCGTAGGATCATTATGAGGATGGTGATTGATCCGAAAGGTTGGTGTACAATCGCTTCTTTATAGTAGATGAGTCTTGAGTCTACGATGTAGAGACACAAAAGTGAGAGTATAGGTACTCATTAGAGAATGAGGGCACTGAGAGTGACCACCTCGAGCAGTCATTAGGAAGTCTACCTTCTCATTGATGACTGGCTCGAAGCTGCAGTTGTGTATCTGGTTCTTTGACCTGAGATGCATCGATAGTTCACCTTGAGGATGTTATAGTTTGACTACACCATAACTCGATCTCTTAGGCATTCGGAATGCTAAGGTGTATGTTGGCTATAGCATGTTCATTGTAGGAATTGGATTGCACCAATAGAAAATCTATCTACCTCGGTAGATGAGGAGAAGCCCTATGATGATCATGAGAATCAAGTCCATAAGCCCATGGCCATGGCAGAGTGAAATAATAGAAAAAGTTTTTATTAAGATTTTCACATTGGACTTGAATCGAATGATTAATCATATGATGGATATTAGGGTTTGACGAGATTACCATAACCCTAATCTAGTTGGGGCTCAAGATAGAAGAACTTAATCACATAGGTAACTACACTGAGAGGTTCATTTTCAGTTCTGATGGGTTGCCACCAAATGCTGCTTGGTGTCACTAGTAGATTTTGAGAGCAATTAGAATGATTTAGATGATCAATCATACTAGTTGTCTGAATTAAAAAAAATTTGATCCATCGGAAGGTGTTTCGATGATGTCGATGATAGAGATTGCGGCATATCTCATTACCATATGGAACTGAATCTAACTGAATCACACAAATAAGGTTTTCAATCTGGATATCATCAATTGGACTAACCTAGTTTAGTTGATTTGAATTAGATTCAATTAGGTTCAAGAAAATCATGCTAGCACACGATTGAGCCTAATATTCTCCTTTAATTATCATTACAGTTTGTCTCGACTAAGCCAAATGTGTCTTGGCTCACTCAGGTACCTTTACTTGGTCTGACTGAAGCTTGTCCAGATCAAAAAAGGGTTGTGTTAATTTATGAGATGAATTTGAGATTATACCTACCATTTTTCATCACCTGCTAAATCCTATTTCGGACATTTAGTCAAACATTGACCTTTGACACTTAGACATCTGCCCATGTGTCATGCACCCATAGGAGAGTAGATAGAGATTTATCCTCCTGCTAAAAAGTGAAAAGGGAGGGGGCGCATGCCTAGGGAGGCATGCGCCTAAAGATAATGATGCTTGGAGTCCCATACAGATGGGACTCTAGGTTACTTCGGGGACTTTACCTAGGTGGCGCCAAAGACTTGTCTTTGACCAGTCTTGGCACCATCTAAGGATGATTCAGAGGGGCTCTCATCTAATTAGATCAAATAATGTCATCCCATAAATTAGGTTTAGATCTGGTTGCACAAAAGGCTGTGATTGGCTGGGATGATGTGGCACTGCATGGTGCAACAGGATCTATAAAAATCCTATCTGTGCCAAGATCTAAGAAGCTTGATCCATTGCCCATGACACAAGGCTGCCCCTCTCTCTCCTCCATGCCATCTTTAGGTCTTCTCTCTCCTACCAATGCCCAAGAATTTTTGGGCTTTAGTTTGGTGCGATCCAAGCAAGAGAAAGAGGACAGAAAAAGGAAGAAGGTAGCACTGCTACAAGAGACAACTCACATCTTCAAAAGGAGTTTTGAAGACCTTCAAAATTAGATCCAGATCTATTTTTTGGAGAGATGATAAAGAAGAAGAAGATCTTCAGATCCTATCTAAGTGGATATCGGTAGAGGCCAGGCACTACCGTGGCTAGATCCAGAACCTCAGACAAACATCAGGATCATCACAGGATAATTAGATTACCCTCAATAAGATAAATTAAATTAGATTTAATTTATTCTTTATTTTATTTTATTTTTATTTATTAGATTAATAATATCAAATTTGGAAAGTCTCAGATCTGATCTAGATTCAAAAATTTTTTTTTTGAAATATCTCTCTTGATCCAATCAGATCTAAATGAAGCTGATCCAGAAAAGTAGATTTTTCCTTCAACTGGTATCAAAGCCAGGTTATATTTTTTATTAGATCTAATTTTATTTTAATTTTAATATAATAATTAGGTGATTTTAGATGTCATATGAGATGTGATTATATTTAAAATTAGAAAAATTAATAATTAAATAATTTAGATCTAAGTTGTATAAGATGCATGACTAGATGTAGAATAGAATTATTCTATGTGTAGTCTAGCATAATCATAATTTAATTTAATTAAATAATAATTTTTAAATCTATTTATTTATTATTTCTTAATATTATAAATATTATAATAAGATCTAAAAAATAGAAAATAAAGTTATTTAATTTTTGTTCATATGAGATATGATGAATGCATGTTTAAACTAGTTGTAGAATGGTTCTACATAATTATGTAGAATAGATTTTAATTTGGTATGATCAATTTAAATTTAATTTTTTAGATGATTATGAGATAATTTAGATCTAAAAATATGCATGATATGATACAAAAAGATGTATGCAAAACATGTTTATAGTTAGATCAATTTTTATATATGAGATATATGATGTAAATCTTACTAGTTTTGTAGTTTTCATATTTTTGATTAAGGCATTCCCCTTGGTCGTTCGATCATAAGAATAAAGTAGGATTTAAATGCCCTCTCCTCCCATTCGATGGGGTATTCTTATGATGTGTAGGGATGCTGCGCATTCGTCCTTAATCAGAAACCTAAAATTTATTTTTTGCAAAATCCTAGATCCTAAAACCCTAGGATTTTGTTTACATGTTTTATTTATGAATCCAAAATTTAATTAAGAATTAAGATTATGAAATATGTTAAATCTAAAAATAAAAATTTTTTAGATTTAATATATATTCATAAAATTGGGTTTGGGATTGGGTAGCTTAATTAGGTCTAGCGGTTGATCAGATCAAGAGTGCTTAAATTGACCAGCCTAATAGGATTAAGTCTGGGTTATGATCAAATCATATGAATGATCGATCAAGCTAGGACCTAATTAAGCTCAGTGGTTAGAGTCTGGATTGTAGGCTAACCTGATTGGTTCTGGCTTAATAATTTGGTGTCTAAGGTAAGTCTGGCAGATATGATCGACTGATTTTTAATTGGGAGCTATTCGACTCGAATGCATTCTTGTCGAGTTAATGGAATATCCCTTCCATCGATCTCATTTATCTAGCCATATTTATCGACCCAGTCCTGATCTAAGGTGGTTAACAATCTGAAATAACACATGCCACTAGGTTAGTCATAATTGTTATGGCTATTGTAAGTCAAGTTTAAAGAGACCTAAATCAAATCTCCCTAAGAAAAGATTAAGTCTAAGATCTTCCACCATTATAGATCTATGGGCCCTTCCTGAGGTTGATTCTTCTCGGTTGGTCATAATGGTTCAGTTGCACCAAAAAGATGCAATCATGTCTATTAGGCATTGGATGCTATGGGCTGAAGGATAAATTGGGCTCAATATTCTGGATACGGTGAGAGACCCAATTAGGAATCCAATCTATGCAAATGGTGGGTCTGACTTAACTAAGGAGTGGATCAATATTCCAGGCACAGTAAGATTCATGAATTAGAGACTAAGTTTGGGTGCATCATGATTAGAGAATCATTGGATAAGAGTTATCCACTCATTGGCTAACCCATCACCAATAACTATTAGGTGAGGTGATGAGTCAGTTGGTGGGACTACACCACCCATTAGAAATCTATAATCATGAAGATTTTTGCATCTCTATAGAGAGAGCATAGGGATCCGAGAAAATAATGAGAGCTAATTTGTTTAAAAATTAAACTCCTAAATAAATTGATCAAGTCTTAATTACAATATCTAACTACAAACTTTGACTCTCTATGGGAAAAGCAAAATATCTGCATCCAACCCACTAGGATGTATCCTAGACACTCATAGACTGATCGAATCTAATTACAAGGATTGGCTCCAAAACTTCAAAATTATTTTAGATTCTAAGAAGTTAACTCATGTACTGGACCGGGATCCACTCACCTTACCAGCTCGTCCATCCGCTGAAGAGAGAGCATCTCTTGATAAGTGGACGAACGAAGATAACAAGGCTAGATACTACATGTTAGGCTCGATGTTTGATGAGCTTCAGTGTCAACATGAAGATATCAAGACTGTCCGCTAAATGTTGGCTTACCTACAAGAGATGTTTGCTGAACAGAGTCGTGCAGCCAAATATCAGGTCACTAAATGACTATTCAAGGCTAAAATGCATGATGGACAGTCAGTCCAAGATCATTGTCTGATAATGATCAAGGACTTAGAAGAGCTTAAGAAGCTCAAAGTGAAGTTGGACCTAGATCTACAGAATTATATAATTCTGTAATCTTTGACTGATGCATATGGATAGTTCATCACGAACTACCATATGCATAAACTTCAAAATACACTGGCCGAGCTTATGAACATGCTGGTTACTACTGAGCTTTCAGTGAAAGTCCTTTTGGAGGCAAGTCCTTTTGGAGGTATGCTCATTATTGAATCTAATCTTATGGTTTCTTCTACATCCAGTTGGATGCTTGACTCTGGTTCTAATGCTCATTTGTACACTTTCATGTAGGGTCATGAGGATAACAGGAGGCTGAGGGATGGTGAGATGATCCTATGCATTGAAAATGGAGTAAGGATTGCTGCTATGATCGTGGAAACCTATCTTCTTCGACTACCATCTGGTTTAGATTTAGTACTTAGGGATTATTATTATGTGCCTACAGCAAGCAGAAATTTGATTTCTATTTCTTGTTTAGCACAAGAAGACTTTGTAATTAGTTTTCTTAAGGACCATTGTAACATTCTTTATGAAAGAAATAAAATTGCAAGTGGTTTCTTTATTAACGATCTTACCAGTTACATATTGATGTATCTATTTTTAATATCGAGCAAAATGTGAATGCCATAAAATCAAAATGACCCAGGGATAGTCCGAACAATAAGTATTTATGGCACCTTAGACTAGGTCATACAGCAGAAGATAGGATTAATAAATTAGAGAAAATCAGGCTATTGAGTCCATTAACTTTCGAGTCATATCCAATTTGTGAATCATGTCTTCATGGCAAAATGACTAAACTCCCTTTTATGGGACATGGAGAAAGGGCCACGGATTTACTTGCCCTAGTATATACTGATGTGTGCGGCCTATTTGATGTGCCGGCTAGAGGCAATTTTGTCTACTTCATAACCTTCACCGATGATTTGTCTTGATATGGATATGTGTATCTTAAAAGACACAAGTCTAAAGCCTTTGAAAAGTTCAAAGAATTTAGACATGAAGCAGAAAAGCAAACTAGAAAACCCATTAAGATTCTTCGATCAGATTGGGGAGGAGAATACCTTAGTTGAAAATTTCTGAACTATCTCAAGCAGAATGGTATAGTCTCTCAATGGACTCCACCTGGAACACCTCAACTCAATGAGATTTCAGAACAGAGAAACCAGACCCTATTAGATATGATCCGATCCATGGTGAGCTTGATAGGAACGAGGTGCTGTCGTTAAGACACCGTGTTTATCAGTTTAATCCGACTTCCTAAAATCATTAAAATTGCATAGATAGTAGTGAGTCGGGTCGAATCCATAGGGAAGATAGTATTTTTAGATTTGAAATCTTTGATTTTTGAAAAGAGAAGAAAAAGAAAATGATTTAAATTTTGAAATAAAAAGTGAAGTCGGAAGAATTGAAAATAAAAATTAAAATTAAAAGATGCAGAAATTTAAACTTGGTACTAAGATCTACTAGTTAGATCTTAGCATCTACTTGCAATAAAGCAATAATAATTAAAGTGCAGAAATTAAATTACAATAAAAATAAAAAGCAAGAAATTAAAATGCAAAAAAAAATAAAATTTTTATTAATTAAAATTTTAGAATTTAAATACATAAAATTTAAAAAGAAATAAAATAAAATAAAATAGCCTGATCTCTGATCTTGGATCGGCATTGGCAGAAAGATGGTGTAGAAGCTCGGCTCTTCTTCTCGGCACCCGTTGCTTCGAAGCAGCCTTTAACCCATAGCCTGGCTTCGCCCTGTACCAAAGCTTCACCTTGATCGGAGATGTTGATTTCTGATGGCCTGGGGTCCTTTTTATAGAGCTAGGAGGGCTGGATATTTTTTCTAAAGGCAATATGGGACTAATAGCCTTTGTAATCATCAAAATACAAAGAAATTTGGATAAAATTTGAATCAAAATAGCTCTGATATGACTCTGATAAATCTGATAAAATCCAGCCATTCAATAGGAATCCAACGGTCCAAAAATCATCAAAATCGGATGCAGATAAGCTCAGATCGGGTCGGATTAAATTCTGGCCGTTGGATCGCGCTTGATCGAGGAAATCTGGCCGCAAATCGCGCTTCGGGAGTCTTGATCACCGCCGGCAGCATTCTGGACCGTCAGGATCTTCATCACTTGGTTTTCTGGCCGTTGGATCGCGCCAGATCGCTTAATAGAATTTGAATCAAGCCTGGAAATCACCACCGCCGTCCGATCATGACCGCAATCAACCGCAGCCGTCCGATCGCGCAATTACTATTCCCATGGACCGGATGGACCGGCTGCACCGCACACCGCAGCCAATCAGCGCTTCTGTCACCGAGTGAAATGACCAGATTGCCCTGTGAGCCGCGATAAATTTCTGTAGACCCTTTAAGGGTCTAGGTCCGCCACGTGGCAATCTCTGATTCGCCGGATTTTGCTGAGCTGGCGGTCCACGCCTGGATCGTGGACCGGCTGATGGCTTCAATGGCTGAGTCGGCTTTGATGGCTTGGCTTGGCTTGGTGGCTCGGCTTACGGAGCCGGCTGAGCCGTTTTCTTTTTTTTATTTAATTTTTATTTATTTTATATTTTTAAAAATTCATATCTTTTCCATTTTAGCTCCGTTTTACTTGAAATTTATTTCGTTGTGATCAAAAAAATGAGCTCTTTCTATTGATAATAAAATTTTATTTTTTAATTTTTATTATTTTTTATTATTTTTTAATTAATTTTTTAATTAATAAAAATATGAATTTTTTAAAAATTATATATAAATTGATTATTAATTCTTAAAAATTAATATCAATTAATTGATAAATTAATACTTTTATTGGTGAATTTATGATGTTTATCACACCCCCCAACTTAAGCTTTGCTCGTCCTCGAGTAAAGAAAGAATTTAGTTTTAAATACCTTTTAACTTTAGAGTTTCGAATTTTACCTAAGCAATTTTCAAAATGGCCATTGATATTCAGTAGAGCTTAAATGAGATATATCATTGGGGTATTAATACTTATCAATAGAAAAATTAAGTAAAGAACATTAAATTTTTCAGAACTTTTTCTAAATTATTCCACTTTTATCTCTGATTTGTCTAAACTTTCATATAGGCAGGTGTATT
>QRFJ01001604.1:111115-164057 GCA_006176705.1 Cocos nucifera
GCAGCTTCTGATGTAGTGATTATCTACTTCCATAGTGGAATCTGCTATCATCTACTTGAACTTTTCAACTGACAGCTCCACCATTGCACAGAAAAGACTCAGATGTCGACTTTCGATCATCTACATCGAACATAAAATCCAGTCTGTATACCCTGGACTTGGAGTTCTCCATTACCAAAACCAACAACATATCCTTAGTTCTTCTCAAGTACTTAAGAATACATTCATAGAAGTCCAGTGTTCTTCATCTGACATATGCACTCAAGCATGCTATATCAGTCGTGTACATAACATGGCATACATGAGGCTCCCTATTGCTGAAGCATAAGGGATCTTGCTCATGCATCTATTTCCTAGGTGTGCTAGGGCACATTTCTTGTAAAATGAATGCCATCTCTGAAGGGTACCAATCCTCTTTTAGAGTTTTTCATGCTAAACCTCTTTAGCACTTTCTCTATGTACATCTTCTGTGAAAGACCTAGCATCCTATTCGGTCTATCTCTATAGACTTTGATTCCTAGAATGAATGATGCTTCTCCTAGGTCTTTCATGGAGAATTCTTTAGATAACTACATTTTAACTATGGTTAACATGAGAATATCATTTCCAATAAAGAGGATATCATTCACGTACAGCATGAGGAAGATAATAGCACTCCCATTGATCCTTTTGAAAATACATGGTTCATCCTCATTTTTGATGAAATCAAATAATTTGATCACATCATTAAAATGACTATTCCAGCTCTAAGATGCTTGCTTAAGTTCATATATGGACCTTTGCAGCTTGCATACTTTGTGATCAGCATCACTAGATATGAAATCTAGCGGTTATTCTATATAGATATCTTCCTCAAGGTATCCATTTAGGAACGTCGTTTTCACATCCATTTACTATATTTCATAATCAAAATAGGCTGTAGCAGCAAGCAATGTGCGGATGGATTTTAGCATAGCTACTGGCGAAATGGTATCCTGATAGTCAATGCCTTCACGCTGACTATAATCTTTTGCCTCTAATCTAGCTTTGAATGTCTTCACATTCTCATCTGCATCAATCTTTCTCTTATAGATCCATTTATACCCAACAGATACTATACCTTCTGGTGGATTTACCAAGGTTCAGACTTGGTTTGAGTGCATCTAGTCAATTTCTAACTTCATTGCCTCTAACCACTTTTTGGAGTAGATATCTGATATCATCTCATCATAGGTTTTGTGATCACCATGAACCCCATTACCTACGAGGAATATTTTCTCTATTTCTTCTGAAATAATATCTAAGTACCTCTCAGGGGGATGGAAAACTCTTTCAGATCTGTGAGGTGGAGTAGGTGGTGATTGTATTGGCTCAACCTGATTTGGTTCCATGGGGTCCTTAGCTCGTTGCTGTTATGAGACTTTCTCCTCGAGCTTGATCTGCTTTCCAATGCCACTATCTTGAATAAACTATTTTTCAAGAAAGATGGCATGCCGACTCACAATCACATTTATCTTCTAGAATGTAGAAATAATATCCTAATGACTCTTTAGATATCCTATAAATCGAGCTCTAAAGGACTAAAGTCTAACTTGTCCGCTTGTTGTCTTTTGACATGAGCGGACAATCCAAATTCTGAGATGACTCAACTTGGTTTCTTACCATGCCATATCTCATACGGTGTGATAGAATGATTTTAGAAGAAATCCTATCAGTAAATATCAGTTAACAAACAGTATCCAAAGAAAATCAGGAAGGTCTGTGAAGCTCATCATGGATGGACCATATCTAATAGGTTGGTTCCTCCATTCTAAAAACCGTTGAGTTGAGGTTTCAGATGGAGTCCATTGAGAGACTATGCTATTTTCTTGAGATAGTCCAAAATTTTCGGCTAAGGTATTCACCTCCTCGATCTGATCGAAGAACCTTAATGGGTTTT
This sequence comes from Cocos nucifera, assembly GCA_006176705.1. NCBI lineage: Eukaryota > Viridiplantae > Streptophyta > Magnoliopsida > Arecales > Arecaceae > Cocos > Cocos nucifera. The sequence goes on from QRFJ01001604.1 coordinate 113,034, forward strand.
CATTTTCTTTCTACTTCATGTCTGAATTTCTTTGAACTTTTCAAAAGCTTCAGACTTGTGTCTCATAAGATACACGTACCCATACCTAGATAAATCATCGATAAATTATGAATAATAAGTTGCCTCTACCGACAATCAAATGGGCCGCACACATCATATGTACTAGGGCAAGAAGATCCATGGCCCTTTCCCCATGTCCTACAAAAGGGAGCTTAGTCATTTTGCCATGAAGACATGATTCACAAATTGGATATGACTCAAAGTCAACGAACTCAATAGCCCAATTTTCTCCAATTTGTTAACCCTATCTTCTGCTATATGACCTAGTCTTAGGTGCATAGATACCTATCGTTTGACTATCCCTAGGTCGTTTAATGGTATTCACATTTTACTCGATATTAAAGATAGATACATCAATATGTAACTAGTAGAGACCGTTAATGAGAAAACCACTTGCAATTTTATTTCTTTCATAAAGAATATTACAATGGTCCTTAAGAAAGCTAATTACATAGCCTTCTTGTGCTAAACATGAAATAGAAATCAAATTTCTGCTTGCGGTAGGCACATAATAACAATTCCTAAGTACTAAATCTAATCCAGATGATAGTCGAAGAGGATAGGTTTCCACGGCCAAAGCAGCAACCCTTGCTATATTTTTGATGCATAGGATCATCTCACCATCCCTCAACCTCCTACTATCCTCAAGATCCAGCATGGAAATGCACAAATGAGCACTAGAACTAGAGTCAAGTACCCAACTGGATGCAGAAAAAATCATAAAGTTAGATTCAATAATGAGCATACTTCCAGAAGGACCTGTCTCCTTCTTATTCTTTAGGGTGGCCAGGTATGTGGGATAGTTCTACTTTCAGTGGCCGTCAGTATTATAATGGAAATACTTTTCTTTATCAGTGGTCTTCTTTTTCTGCTATGTCTTTCTTTTCTTTCCACCTTCTACCTTCTGCCTTTTCATAGACATCTTCTTCTTTCCAAAAGACTTTCTCTTGGAAGAAGTTTGTTCTATAGTAAGTACTAAGCCTTTAGAATCTTTCAAAGAAAGCTTAATAGTAATTAGCACATTCATAAGTTTGAACAGAGTATTCTAAAATTTATGCATATGATAGTTTATGATGAACTACCCATATGCATTAGTCAAGGATTGAAGAATTATATCATTCTATAGATCCTGATCTAATTTCACTCCGAGCTTCTCAAGCTCTTTCAAGTCCTTGATCATCATTAGATAATGATCTTGGATTGACTACCCATGATTCATTTTAGCCTTAAATAATCATTTAACGATCTGATATTTGGCTGTGCGACTTTGTTCACCAAATAACTCTTGCAGGTGAGCCAACATTTGGTGGATAGTCATGATATCTTCATGTTGGTGCTAAAGCTCATCAAACATCGAGCCCAACATGTAGTATTTGATTTTATTATCTTCATCCGTCCATTTGTCAAGAGATGCTCTCTGTTTAGTGGATGGATGGACTGCTAAGGTGGGAGGATCCTGGTCCAATACAGGAGTTAACTTCTTGGAACCTAAAATGATTTTAACATTCTGAAGCCAATCCTTATAATTGGGTTCGGTCAGTCTATGGGTATTCAGGATATGAGCTAGTGGGTTGGATGCAGACATTTTTCTTTTTTCTATAGAAAGTCAATGTTTCTAGTTAGATTTTGTAATTAAGACTTGATCAATTTATTTAGAAGTTTGATTTTTAAATAAATTAGCTCCCACTATTTTTTTTGGATCCCTACACTTCCTCTGTAGAGATGCAAAAATCTCCATAATTAATGATTTCTAATGGATGGTACAGTTCCACCAACTAACTCATCATCTCACCTAATAGTTATTGGTGATGGGTTAGCCAATGAGTGAACAACTCTTATCTAATGATTCTCTAATCATGGTGCACCTAGACTTGGTCTCTAATTCATGAATCTCACTATGCCCAAAAAATTGATCCACTCCTTAGTTAAGTCAGACCCACCATTTGTACAGATTAAATTCTTAATTGGATCTCTCACCATATCCAAAATATTGAGCCCAATCCATCCTCCAGCCCATAGTATCCAATGATTAATAGATATGGTTGCATCTTTTTGATGCAACTGAACCACTGTGACCAGCCAAGAACAATCAACCTCGGGAAGGGCCCATATATCTACAATGGTGGAAGACCTCAGACTTAATCTTTTCTTAGAGAGATTTGATTTAGGTCTCTTTAAACTTGACTTGATATAGTCATAACCATTATGACTAATCTAGTGGCATGGGTTAGCTTAGATTATTAGCCACCTTAGATCAGGACTGAGCCAACAAATATGACTAGATTAGTAAGATCGATGGAAGAGATATGCCATTAACTCGATAAGAATGCATTCGAGTCGAGTAGCTTCCAATTAAAAATCAGTCGATCGTATCTATCAAACTTACCCTAGACACCAAATTATTAAGCCAAAACCAATCGGGTTAGCCTATAATCCGACTCTAACTCCTGAGCCTAATTAGGTCTTAACTTGATCGATCACTCATGTGACTCAACCTTGACCCAGACTTAATCCTATTAGGCTGGTCAATTTAAGCACTCTTAATCCCATCTAACCGACTCTTGATTTGGTTTGATCAATCGCTAAACCTAATTCAGCTACCCAAGCCCAAACCTAATTTTATGAATATATCTTAGATCTAAAAATTCTTAATTTTAGATCTAATATATTTCATAATCTTAATTCTTAATTAAGTTTAGGATTCATAAATAAAATATGTAAATAAAATCCTAGGATTTCAGGATCTAGGATTTTGCACAAAGTAAGTTTTTCAATTTCTGATTAAGGATGAATGTGCGTAGCACCCCTACACATCATAAGAACACCCCATCAAATGGGAAGGAGAGGGCCTTTAAACTCTTACTTTGTTCTTATGATCGGACGGCCAAGGGGAACGCCTCTAATCAGAAATACATGACTGAATCTAAAAACTAAGTTAGATCTACATCATATATCACATATAAAAATTGATCTAACTTAAAACATATGTTTTGCATACATCTCATGTATCATATCATGCATATTTTTCAGATCTAAATTATCTCATAAATATCTAAAAAATTAAAATTTAAATTTGATCATATCAAATTAAATTTAATTCTAGACCCAACTTTGTAGAATCTATTCTACAACTAGTCTAAACATGAAATCTATCATATCTCATATGAATAAATTAAATAAATTTATTTTTTATTTTTAGATCTATTATAATATTTATAATATCAAAAAATAATAAATAAATAGATCTAAAAATTATAATTAATTCAAATTAAAATTATGATGATACTAGACTACACATAGAATAATTCTATTCCTAATCTAGTTCATGCATCTTCATACATCTTAGATCTAGATTAATTAATTTTAATTTTTAATAATTTTTAATTTTAGATCTAATCACATCTCATGTGACATCTAAAATTATAAATTTATCAAATTAAATCAATCTAAAACAAAATTAGATCTAATAATTTTGGAACCTGGCTCTGATACCAGTTGAAGTGAAAAATCTTGTATTTCTCTGGATCAGGTTCGTTCAAATCTGATTGGATCAAGAAGGATATTTCAAAAAAAAAAAATTAGATCTAAATTAGATCTGAGACTCTTCAAATCTGATCTTATTAATTTGATAAAATAAAATAAAATTAAATTAAATCTAATTTAATCATACCTTTGTTATGGGTAATCCTATTATCCTCTAATGATCCCGATATTTGCTTAAGGTTCTGGATGTAGCTATGCAAGTGCCTAGCCTCTACCAGTATCTACTCGGATAGGATCTAGAGATCCTTTTCTTCTCAATCTATCCTCCAAAAATTAGATTTGGATTGGATCTTGAAGGTCTTCAAAATGGCTTTTGAAGATCAGCCATTGTCTCTTGCAGCAGTGCTGCCTTCTTCCTTTCCTGTCGTCTTTTTCTTGCTTGGATCGCACCAAAATCGAGCCCAAAAACTCTTGGACATGGATAGGAGAGAGAGGACCTAAAGGTGGCATGGAGTGCGAGGGAGAGAAGTCTTGTGGCATGGGCAAAGGGTAGAACCTCTCAATTCTAGGCATAGATAGGAGAACAAAATTAGATTAGAGTCCCTCATAAACCTCCTTAGGTGGTGCCAAGACTGATCAAATAGGAATCTTTGGTGCCACCTAAGTTGAAATCATGAAGCAACCTGGAGTCCCATCTGTATGGGACTCCAGGCATGATCCTCATGGGGCACATGCCTCCCTAGACATGCACCCCCTCTCTTTCTACCTTTTAATAGGAGAACAAAGCCTCATGTTCTCTTCTATGGATGCATGACACATGGGCAAATGTCTAAGTGTCAAAGGTCAACATTTGACCAAAGTCCAAGGATAAGATTTAGCAGATGATTGAAAATGGTAGGTGTTATCTCAAATTTATCTCATAAATTATGACAACCCTTTTCTAACCTAAACAAACTCTAGTCAGACCAAGTAAAGGTTCCTGAGTGAGCCCAAAAATATTTACCTCAATCGAGACAAGCTTTAATAATTGTTGAAGGAGAACAATAGGCTCAATCATGTGCTAGCACGATTTTCTTGAACTTAATTGAATCTTATTCAAATCAATTGAACTAGGTTAGTCCAATTGATGATATCCAAATCCAAATCCTTATTTGTGTGACCTAGTTAGGTTCACTTTTTTATGGTAATGGGATATGTAGCGATCTCTATCATCGACATCATCGAAACATCTTCCGATGGATCAGAATTTTTTTGATTCAGACAACTAGTATGATCGATCATCCAAATCATTCTAATTGCTCCCAAAATCCATTAGTGACACCTAGCAGCATATGGTGGTAACCCATCAGAGCTGAAAATGAACCTCTTGGTGCAGTTTTCTATGTGATTAAGTTCCTCTATCTTGAGCTCCGACTGGATTAGGATTAAGGTAATCTCGTCAAACTCTAATATCTGTCATATGAATTAATCATTCGATTCAAGTCCAATGTGAAAACCCTAATATAAACTCTTTCTATTATTTCACACTACCATGGCCATGGGCTTATGGACTTGATTCTCATGATCATCATAGGGCTGCTCCTCATCTACCGAGGTAGATAGATCTCCTATTGGTGCAATCCAATTCCTACCATGAACATGCTATAGCCAACATACACCTTATGATTTTGAATAGCTAGAAGATCAAGTTATGGTATTATCAAACTATAACACCCTTAAGGTGAACTGTCGATGCACCTCAAGTCAAAGAACTAGAAACACCACTACAGTTTCGAGCCAGTCATCGACGAGAAGGTAGACTTCCTCATGACTGCTCGAGATGGTCATGCTCAGTGCCCTCATTCTCTAATGAATATTTGTACTCCTACTCCGAGTCTCTACACCATAGACTCAAGACTCATCTATCCTAAAGAAGCGATCGTACACCAAACTTCCAGATTAATCACCATCCTCATGATGATCCCATGGTCGGGAGCATTTTATGAGTTAATAATGAAAATTCATGTCTTAAATTTTCAACTCTTGAGAATATGAACTATCATTGCCATTAATTCAAGAAATGTATCACAGACACTTTCAAATACACATTGTGATAGCAAATAATCCATTTTATTATTTATAGTTAAAATTATAATTTTACCCTTAGATGTGTATTACAAGTGTCAGCCAATTCTAGCTTCTAGGGCACACATATCTAACAGTAGGACATCTCAGAGTTAAACTGTTAGCTTTGATCAGGCTGTCTACATTGTATTTCAAAGTACCAAATCCATCTCATGGATTATCCTGGTCAAGGTTTTGTTATATTGAAATATAGTGATACATTCTTCTCCAACTCTTGGAGTGATCAATTCCATCTTGATCACATACCGACTTTGCAAATACTTGATTATGCCCAGAAGCCTTCCATTACTGAATTAAAAATTTTGTTAGTTCGGTACCAAAGCATAGTGAGTTACTTGCAAGCTACTGAGGTGATCTCAGGTCTAAAAAATATTTATACCTATATCCCATCAAAGACAGTCTTAATAGCAGAATGCTCTAGAGTTGGTCACGTTTAGTGATGATGTACCCCTACATCTCACCTATATGCCATACCAATGTCTCCATACTCCTTGGTTAAGAGGACAATCAACCTATATGGCATACGACGATCTATACTTGATAGATGCTCTCATCCTTATTAACAATCTATCATTTGATCGTGAACAGTTTTAAGGACTAATCAATAAATTCTTTCTTTATTGAACCTAAATAGTCCTAAGAACTTCATCATAACAATGGAGTTCATTAGAAGATGAAAACTTATGATGAAAAATATCAAAAAAAGAAATATTAATTAATAAATTAATTATAATTATAATATAGCTCAATCATCAATAGGCTGATGATTGGCTTTGGAACACATTTTTCAATAACTCTCACTTATCCTAAAGCCACTCGGTATAGTATCTAATATCCATCTTCGACTTTTGGTTGTCGAACTTCTTTATCACTAAGGCTTTAGTAAAGGGGTTGGCCAGATTCTTCTTTCCATCGATCTTCTAAAGGTTGATGTCACCTTGATCCACGATCTTTCAGATCAGGTAGAAGTGGTGTAGAATGTGCTTCGTCCGTTGGTGTGCCTTTGGTTCCTTCGTCTAAGTTATGGCATCAGTGTTGTCGTAGTACAGTAGGACCAAACCATCAAGGGAGGATGCTACTCTGAGCTTTATGATAAACTTTCTCAGCCACACAGCTTTCTTCATGGCATCTGATGCTGTGATGCACTCTACTTGATAAATAGAGTTTGCCACAGTATGTTGCTTGAAACTCTTCCAGTAGATAACTCCATTTAAAGTAAAGATATAACCCGACACACTTCTATTATCATCATGGTCAGATTAAAAGCTTGAGTCTATAAACCCGACAAGTTTTAGATCTGACGCATCATAAATCAATGATTGGTCCTTAGTATTTCTCAAATACTTAAGGATGGCTTTAACCACTTTTCAATAATTTTCTCTAGGATCAGACTGGTATCTACTCACTACTCCTAGTGAGTATGACATATCTAGTCTTGTACAGGTCATGGCATACATGATAGATTCCACTACCGAAGCATATGAAACTCTACTCATATGCTCTCTCTCTCTCTCTTTAGGAGTTGTCAGACAATCCTTCTTAGAGAAAGAAATTCTATGGCCTATCAAAAGATAGCCCTTTTTGGAATTCTCCATGCTAAACCTCTTTAGCATAGTATCTATGTATGCGGACTGGGATAACCCAAGCATCCTCTTGGATCTATCCCTATAGATATTCATTCCTAGGATGTAGGATGCTTCACCCAAGTCCTTCTTGCAGAACTATGATGACAACCAAATTTTTATTTCCTGTAGTACGGGGATGTCATTTTCGATTAAGAGAATGTCATCCATGTACAAGACAAGAAATACCACTATTGGACCATTTGCCCATTTATAAATATAGGACTCTTCTCCATTCTTAACGAAGCCATACATTTTGATTATCATCAAAATGCATGTTCCAACTCCAAGATAACTGCTTCAATCCATAAATGGATCTCTGAAGCTTGCACACCTTAGACTCATCTATGGATGTGAACCCCTCAAGTTGTATCATATACACCTCTTTGGTCAGCTCTCCATTCAGAAAAGCTATTTTTACATCCACCTACCAGATCTCATAAACCAGATGGGTAGCTATTGCAAGCATTATCTAAATGAATTTAAGCATTACCATAAGAAAGAATGTCTCATTATAGTCAATACCATAATGTTAACGATACCCCTTGGCAACTAAATGGACTTTATAGGTCTCCATTTTTCCATCTGTGTCCCTCTTCCTTTTGAGGACCTATTTACATCCAATGGGTTTAACCCCTTCAGGTAGGTCAATCAATGTCCACACATCATTGACCTTCATAGACTCTATTTTGGATTTCATGGCCTCAAGCCATTTCTCGAAATCAGGTCTCTGCATAGCATCCATATAGGAGATCAGATTCTCATCATTCTCATCGAGTTCGATGGGATCACCATCCCGAACCAAAAAATCATAGTATCTATCCAGATGTCATGGTACTCTATCGAATCGCCTTAATGGTGGAAGTACACTAGGCTCTGGATCTGATCTAATCAACTCCAACTCAGGTTCAGCTATAGGTGTCGGTCTTTCTACCTATTAAACTTCATCAAGTTCTATCTTAGAGGCAACAATTCTTTCACTAAGAAATTCCTTTTCCAAAAAGGTTGTCTTAAGGCTGACTTAAGGCTGACGAATATCTTTTGTTCATCAGAATGGTAGAAATAGTATCCTTTGGTCTCTTTTGGGTATCCTATAAATGTACACTTGTCTGACCTAGGTCCAAGTTTATCTGTAACTAACCATTTGACATAAGTCAAGCATCCCCAAATCCAAAGGTGTGAAAGTGCTGGCTTACGTCCTGTTCATATCTCATGTGTAGTCTTAACTACAGACTTGGAATCCTATTTAATAGATAGTAAGTCGATTTGAGTGCATATCCCCAGAAGGATATCAGCAAGCTGACAAAACTCATCATGGATTGAACCATGTCTAATAGAGTTCGATTTCATCTTTCAGACACACCATTATGCTGTGGTATTCCTGAAGGAGTCTATTGGGATAGAATCCCATTCTCTCCTAGATATGTGAGGAACTCACCAGAAAGGTATTCCTCACCTCAGTCAAATCGAAGAGTTTTAATACTCTTTTCAGTTTATTTTTCTATTTCACTTCGGAATCATTTGAATATTTCAAATGAATCCGACTTGTGTTTCATCAGATAGGCATATCAATATCTAGATAGATCATCTATGAAAGTGATAAAGTAGAAATATCCATCTCTGGCACTTGTGCTCATTGGTCTACATACATCAGTATGTACTAGACCTAAGAGCTCAGTGGCTCTCTCACCTTTTTCAGTAAAAGATGACTTGATCATTTTACCAAGAAGACAGGACTCATAGGTTGGAAGTGATTCAAAATTATTGACTTTAAGGATTCTCTCTTGAGTCAACCTATTTATCCTGTTCTTATTTATATGACCTAGTCTATAGTGCCATAAGTAGATATCTAACACACTATCTAATCTAGGATGCTTGCTAGTTGAAAAGACTATGTTAACAGGTTGTGATAGCATATACACACCATTATTCAAATATCCATAGAAAATAGTAACACCATACATAATGATATTACAAACTTATTTCTTTATTAAAATTTTATAATTATTTTTGGCTAGAAGGCATACAGAAATGATATTTAAAAAGAAACTGGGACAAAAATGATAATCATTAAGAACAACAGTATGTGTCTCAAATACAAGTTTCAGGATTTCTAAAGCTAGAACTAGAACTGATCTTCCATCTCCAACGTTCAGAAACCTTTTGCCTTGCTTAAATCTCCTACTGACCTACAACCCCTGCAACTAATTGCAAATATGGTAAGTGCTATAGGTATCCCATACCCAATCAGTAATATCATAAATAAAAAAATTTTAAGGAGTTATCATATAAAAATCTTGTCCAGTGATAGCTTGCTTCTTTCTTTGCCTATTCGAATCCAGGAAGGTAATATACTGAGGATAGTTCCTCTTCTAGTGCCCCCGTTTCTTGCAACAAAAGCATTCAACTTGATCTTTATCGGTCTTGATATGGCCATGAATAGATGTCCCAGCCTGAACTTGCACCTTCTTTGCTTTCTTCTTCTTATTCTTCTTTCCTTTCCTAAAGGGTCCAGAACTAGAAGACGAAGCCCCCACTAAGTTTACCAACTCCTTATGGAGTTGGTGATCCTTCTTAAAGTTCCGAAGCAATCCCAGTAACTCGTGGTAGTCAACTTCAGGCATCGTCATTCTATAATGAGTGAGGAATGAGAGATAGGACTTGGGCAGTGAGTACAGTATTGCATCTTTCCCAAGCTGCTTATGCAAGAAAAAGCCGAACTTGCTCAATTGCTCTATTAGCTCGATCACGTATAGTACATAATCAGTGATAGAGGCTCTATCCTGCATCCTGGCATTGAAGATAGCACAACTAGTCTTATGCCTTTCAACGTCATCGGATGTGCCAAAAGAATCCTACAACACTTGAAGCATATCTTTTGGCTGAGCCATCATGAATCTGTGAGTAAATTCATCGCTCATGGCAGCCAGCAAAATGCAGTGCATTGTGATTCGATCATTGAGCCACTTCTGATAAGTGTCATTGACTGTTCCACGTGCATTGATAGCTGGCTCCTCAAGTACAAGATCCATCAACACATAGGATCAATTCATGCTCCAGGACTATCTTCAATTTTTGGTACGAGCTATCGAAGTTGGATCTCACCAACTTATCATTGTCCAACAATGATCGAAGTGATAGGAAAGTGGCCATATTTGCATAAAGAAAAATCAAAATTTAATTAGTAATTGATTCATTAAACCTAAAGATTTGGACTTTAATCAAAAGATTCTTCCACTATTTTATTCGAATCGATAGCCTCGACCTCTAATTCGAGGAATTATCCAAATTCCTTAGTGCATACTAGAATCCACATTGACTGCACACAAGCCCAACTTTGGTTGGCCAACCCATGTACATTTAAGGATAGGTTCATAACTAATTGTTTCTTCAAACAATTTCTAATAATTAAAATTTTGCCGCAATCCTTAATCAGTAGGCTTTGGCCTCCACTAAAAAGATCTGGTTAGGTCCAACCACTAATATGACCATACTTGATCCATCAAACCAACAAATGATTGGGCCCAACTTTAGAAAGATGCAGCTAAGAAATCATATAATGAATGATAATTTCATTAGTCGATAAGCACTAGACCTGTTGGGGGTAAACCTCACTTTCGTTGAAATTCGGTTTGGTGCTCAGTCAAATATAACTCGTGATCATAGGAGAGCTTCAATCGTGAACTCCTTCCAAACTCCCCTAGCAACCATATTCCTTCTGGACTCCTCCAATAGCCGAACTCCTCTCGGGCTCCTCGAGCAGCCAAATTCCTTCAAAACACCTCCAGCAGCCAAACTCCTTTCGGACTCCCCGAGCAACTGAATTCCTCCTAGACTCCTCTAGCAGTCGAACTCCTTCCGGACTCCTCCAGCAGCCGAACTCCTTTTGGACTCCCCCAATAGTCAAATTCCTCCCAGACTCCTTCGATAGCTGAACTTCTTTCGAACTTCTCCAGTAGTTGAACTCCTTCCAGACTCCTCCTGATCGAACTCCTCCTAGACTCCTCCAGCAGCTTAACTTCTTTCGAACTTCTCCAGTGGCCGAACTCCTTCTAGACTCCTCCTGGTCGAACTTCATGCAGTCGCCCAAGAAGGTCTCCGCACGATTCTGACTCCACACGGCATGAATCAACACACCCATATATAGCTTAAGAGGAGTCCGAGTTCCCTCAGTATTGATGTAACTCAAAGATTCATCACCAATTGATGCATACTCCTCCAAACTTCGACTATTAAATCTCAACTGACTGGCACGTCACAACAATAGATACTATCCTTCATAACAAACTCCACGTGGCCCAAAGCGGCCCACTATCAGACAGTTATGGCAATCACTATCAGTTTGTTATAGGCTTCATCTATAAAAGGGATCCTTCATATACATTTTCTCTAAGCTCTCTTCTCCTTCTCGATACTTTGCAACTTTCTCTATTGAGCACTTCATTCCTATTGGCCGAAAGAGCTGACTTGATCGTCAAAGGATCTTGCTGGAGCCACCCCCTAGGCTTTGGATGAGACTTGTTTTATAGGTCACCAACGGCAATCTCATCTTCTCTGACTCCAGCGCTCCTCCGACAATGATCAAATTTTACACCAATAGAATTGATGCTAGAGGAAGGGCTTTAAACCTTTACCTTTTGAGGTTTTCTTATTCTTAAAGGAGTGCTCAGTATTCATCTCCCTTCTTCTCCTCCAAAGTTCTCCTTCTTGAAATGGATGCTCCCTAGGAAGGCTTCAACCCAACAGTCGATGGCCTCCATGATCAGATCCCATCCAGATCTGTCCACCCCTGCTTCTTCTCCGGCAACTAAAGCTCCACCTACAGTAATGGTGGACGTGGAGCAGTTCAACTTGCTAGTGCAGCAGGTTCACGACCTCATGGAAGTAGTGCAGGCCATGTGGCATCAGCATCCTTCAACACTGATTCAACAGAAATATGCTTTTTCGAAATCCCATGATCTGGTCTGGGGGTAGCGGACTTGGGCTAGTCGGTCGATAACCTCTAAAATGGGGAAGCAGAGGGCTAAGAGCCCCTGCTTTAATCATGACTCTACCCCTAGGAGGACTTTGCCCCCATTCGGCCAAAAGACCTTGGAGATCCATGATTGAGAGGATCTATATCGAAAACTATAAGAGATGAACTGATAGATCAAAGTACTTTGCCGTGCTCCTCCCTCCCACGATAATGACATCTGTACCAACCATCCTTTCTCTGATCGTATCATGTAGGAACCTATCCCACCGAACAATAAGGTTCCTCAATTCAAGAGCTATGATGGGACCTCTGATCCAATCGATCATCTGGAAGCCTTCTGAATGATGATGCTGCTCCATGGCATGCCCAATGCTATCCTGTGTCAAGCTTTTCCATCTACTTTAAAAGAGGTAGCCAGGAACCGGTACTTAGCCCTCAAATTGAATACCATCTTTTCTTTTGACTAGATGAGCCATCAGTTTATGACTCATTTTGTTAGTAGCCACCATCCCAAGCGAGGATCTGAATCCCTTATCAACATCAAGTAGCAAGAGGGAGAATCCATCCGAGCTTATGTCAACCATTTTAAATGCTGCTATGGTGGAGGTCCGAAACCTAGACCAATCTATTGCGATGGCCATGCTAAAAGATGGCCTTCAAAAGAATAATCTATTATTTTCTCTGAAGAAGAAGTACCCCAAAAATTTTGCTGATATGCTAGCTCGAGCCGAGGGGTATGCCCGAGCGGAAGAGGCCTTCGAGGCTAAGGTTAGTGAAGATGCTAGAGAGCGATGAATTGGTGAGCCAGACAGGTCTATTGAGGAAGAAAAGTCGAGTGAAGCTCGACCGTGCTCTCAAACTCTCCCTGAGTGCAAGTGAGCCTGAACTCCTTCTCAGGCTCGAAAGCAAGGAAGTCCTGATAGAAGGGCACAGCAGAGCTCCCTCCTCTGAAGGTTCCACAACTATGCTCCCCTTAATGCTACAAAAATACAAGTACTGATGGAGATCAAGGAGCAACTTTCTAGATTGGAGAGGATGTACTCTCATCCTAGTAAGCACAATCCTAACAAGTTCTATCTTTATCATCGTGATCATGGTCACGATACTGAAGAATGCATTCAGCACCAAGATGAGATCGAGAAGCTCATTAGATGAGATAGGCTCGGTTGATTCCTATGATGTTGGCCCAAAGGATGGAAAGATCGGCCAAGGGCACTGCCACAATTGGAACCACCAAGAGAGGAGCAGCAGCCAGATCAACCACCCCTCGACATTATCAACACCATCTTTGGGAAACTTTGGTGAGGGGAGGATAGCAGATCAGCAAAGCTTGGGAAGAGGCAGAGAATTGAGGAGCCCATTGCTTTCACCAATGAAGATGCCCAAGGAGTTCAATTCCAGCATAATGACATGGTTGTAATCTTTTTAAACATTGCTGACTATGATGTGTACCGTATTCTAATAGATAACGAAAGCTCTGCTGATGTTTTATTTTATGATGCTTTCTCAAAAATGTCTTTACCTAATAATCACTTAGGACCTATGAACTATCCGTTGGTAGGCTTCACTGGCAACGCCATACCAATTGAGGGCATAATAACTCTGACTATGGTTGCAGGACAACGCCCGAGGCTAGCCAAAGCGTAGGTCAATTTTCTAGTCGTAAAAGCTCCATCTGCTTATAATGCAATTCTTGGCCAATCTGATTTGAACGTACTCCGAGCTATGGTATCAATCTATTACTTAAAGGTGAAGTTCCCAACGAGCTATAGAATTGGAGAGATTAGGAGAGACTAGGCCTTGGCAAGACTCTATTACTCCATTGCTCTACAGAAAAACCTCCAGCTCGACCTTTGTCCTATTGATGGGCTAGATGTCCGTGACGATCTTATGGAGGAGTCTGGTAAGCCTGTGGAGTGAAGGGAAATTCTGATTTCCCGGTCCAGATTCGTCCAGATCTGATTAGATCAAGAGATATATTTCAAAAATTTTCTCTTGATCCCAATCAGATTTTGATATGTTTCAGATCTGATTTTTATTATTTTAATAAATAAAATAAAATAAGATAAATTAAATCAAATTTAATTTACCTGATTTGGGTAATCCTATTACCCTGTAGATGATCCTGATTGCAGCGGAAGGTTCTGGATCTTAGCCACGCAAGCGCCTGGCCTCTACCGGTATCCACTCGGGTTGGATCTGGAGATCCTCTTCTTCTCTATCACATCTCCAAAAATTAGATCTGGATCTGATCTGGAGGATCTTCAAAACTCCTTTTGAAGATCAGCAGTCGTCCTTTGCAGCAGTGCAGCCTTCTTCTTTTGATCGCCTTTCTTTTGATCTGGAACGCACCAACCTAAGTCCAAAACACCTTTTGGACGTGGAGAGCAAGGGGAGAAGAAGCTATGGCATGGAGGAAGAGGGGAGAGGCAGCCTTGGGGCGTGGGGTTTCTCACTAATTGCATTCGCATAGAATCTGAGTTGGGCGCAGGGTCTTATTTATAGACTAAGCGTGATCCAACTCCTCTTCCTCCCAACCAATCACAACCCTTTGTGAAATCAGATCTAAATCTGATTGGTGGGAATAGAGACCCCTGGATTCCTTCTTAGAGGGCGCCTAAGACCAGTCAAAGTTGGTTCTTAGAAGAACTCTAATTGGAATCCAAAAAGGAGATGGAGTCCTTGTCCAACAAGGACTCCTAGGCGCCTCCTACTTGGGCTCACGCCACCCTTGGCGTGCGCCCTTCTCCTTGCCAGGTTCTGGCAGGGGGACAGGCCCCCACCAGCTCTCCAATAGGTGCATGACATGTGGTCAAAAGTCAAAGTGTTAATGGTCAACGTTTGACCAGTCAAAGGTAGACTTTTGACCAAAGTCAAAGAACAAGAAATGGCAGGTGATCAAAAATGGCAGGTAATGTCTTATAAAATAAGACAACCTTCTCTAACTTGGACAACCTCCAGTTAGACCATATGAAGGCCTCTAATTGAGCACAAACTCCTTTGGCTCAGTCAGGACAACTTATTTGTGATAGTAAAAGAAGAACGTTAGGTTCAATCGAGTGCTAGCACGATTTCCTTGAACCTAATTGAATCTCATTCAGATCAATTGAACTAGATCAGTTCAATTGATAATCACCAGATTCAAACCCTTATTTGTGTGACCCAGTTAGGTTCAGTTCTGTATGGTAATGGGATATGTCATGATCTCTATCATAGACATCATCGAAACTCCTTTCGATGGATCAGAACTCTTCTGATTCGAACAGCTAGAATGATCGATCATCTAAATCATTCTAATTGCTCCCAAAATCCACCAGTGACACCTAGCAGTATATGGTGGCAACCCATCAGAGCTGAATGCGAACCTCTTGGTGCAGCTACCTGTGTGATTAAGTTCTTCTATCTTGAGCCCCGATCAGATTAGGGTTAAGGTAAACTCGTCAAACCCTAGTTTCTGTCATATGATGTAATCATTCGATTCGAGTCCAATGTGAAAACCTAAATAGAAACTCTTTCTATTATTTCACTCTGCCATGGCCATGGGCTTTGGACTTGATTCTCATGATTATCATAGGGCTGCTCCTCTACCACCGAGGTAGATAGATTCCATCTTGATGCAATCCAGTTCCTACAATGAACATGCTCATAGCCAACATACACCTCAGGGTTCCATATGGCTAGGAGACCGAGTAATGGTGTAGTCAAACTATAACACCCTCAAGGTGAACTGCCGATGCATCTCAGGTCAAAGAACCAGACACACTACTGCAGCATCGAGTCAGTCATTGACGAGAAGGTAGACTCCCTAATGACTACTCGAGGTGGTCACGCTCAGTGCCCTCGTTCTCTAACGAGTACCTGTACTCTCACTCCGGTGTCTCCACACCGTAGACTCAAGACTCATCTACTAAAGAGAAGCGATTCGTACACCAACCTTCCGGATCAATCACCATCCTAGTGATGATCCTATGGTCGGGAGCTGTTTATGAGTTAATAATGATTATTCATGTCTTAAATTTTCAACTCTTGAAAATATGAATTATCATTACCATTAACTCAAAGGATGTATCACAGACACTAAATACACATATGTGATAGAAAATAACCCATTTTATTAATTATAGTCAAAATTATAATTTTGCCCCTAGAAGTGTATTACAAGTGTCAGCCAATTCTGGCTTCTAGGGCACATATATCTAACAATCTCCCACTTGTCCTAAAGCCAATTGGCTACAAGTCTAAGTCCCATCTTCTCAAGGTGGGCTTCGATCTTCTGTTGGCCCAACGGCTTTGTAAGTGGGTCTGCCACATTATCTGTGGAGTTGACTCTCTTGACCTCAACGTAACCCTTTCTCAAGGTAATCGCGGATGAGGATGGTATCGCCGCTCAATGTGCTTGGATTTTCTGGTGAGACCTCGGCTCCTTAGCAAGGGCTATGGCGCCATTGTTGTCGCAGTAAAGAGGAATGGCATCTGATGGCATTACTCCAATTTCTGCAGCAAACTTCTTGTACCAGAATGCTTCCTTTGCAGCCTCTGATGCAGCTGATATATTCTGCTTCCATGGTGGAATCTGCTATCATAGTTTGCTTGGAACTCTTCCAGCTGACAGCTCCACCATTGCACACAAACAGACTTCCAGATGTCGACTTTCGATCATCTATATCGGACATGAAAGTCCGAGTCTGTGTATCCCTTGGAACTTGGAGTTCTCCGTTACCAAAGACCAACATCATATCCTTAGTTCTTCTCAAGTACTTAAGGATACATTTCACAGAAGTCCAGTGTTCTTCACCTGGATTTGACTGATATCTGCTTGTGACACTCACAGCATGGGCTATATCAGGTCGTGTACATAGCATGGCATACAATGAGGCTCCCTATTGCAGAAGCATAAGGGATCTTGCTCATGCGTTCTATTTCCTCAGGTGTGCTAGGGCACATCTTCTTGGAAAGATGAATACCATGTCTGAAGGGTATTAATCCCTCTCTTAGAGTTTTTCCATACTAAACCTCTTTAGTACTTCCTCTATGTACATCTTCTGTGAAAGTCCTAGCATCCTATTCGGTCTATCCCTATAGACCTTAATTCCTAGAATAAAGGATGCTTCACCTAGGTCTTTCATGGAGAATTTCCTTGGACAACCACATTCTTGACTGATGTCAACATGGGAATATCATTCCCAATAAGGAGGATGTCATCCACGTACAATACGAGGAAGACAACAGCGCTCCCACTGACCCTTTTGAAAACACATGGTTCCTCTTCATTTTTGATGAAACCAAACTTTTTGATCACATCATTGAAATGAGTGTTCCAGCTCCGAGATGCTTGCTTAAGTCCATATATGGACCTTTGCAGCTTGCAAACCTTGTGATCAGTATCACTGGATGTGAAACCTAGCGGCTGTTCCATATAGATATCTTCCTCAAGATATCCATTTAGGAATGTCGTTTTCACGTCCATTTGCCATATTTCATAATCGAAATAGGCTGCAACGGCAAGCAATGTGCGGATGGATTTTAGCATAGCTACCGAGGAAAAGGTATCCTGATAGTCAATGCCTTCACGTTGACTATAACCTTTTGCCACCAGTCTAGCCTTGAATGTCTCCACATTCCCATCTGCACCAATCTTTCTCTTGAAGATCCATTTACACCCAATAGGTACTATACCTTCTGGTGGATCTACCAAGGTCCAGACTTGGTTTGAGTGCATCGAGTCAATTCTCTGACTTCATTGCCTCAAGCCATTTCTCAGAGTCGATATCTGATATCACCTCGTTGTAGGTTTTGGGATCATCACCATGAGCACCATTACCTATGAGGAACATTTTCCTCTACGTCCTCTGAAATAATACCTAAGTATCTTTCAGGGGGACGGAAAACTCTTTTCGATCTACGAGGTGGAGGAGGTAGTGTTCTTATTGGCTCAACCTGATTTGGTTCCAATTGGTCCTTAGCTCTTTCCACTTGTGAGACTTTCTCATCAAGCTTAATCTGCTTTCCAATGCCACTATCTTGAATAAACTATTTTTCAAGAAATATGGCATGTCGACTCACAATCACATTGTGGTCTTCTGGAATGTAGAAATAGTATCCTAATGACTCTTTAGGATATCCTATGAATCGAGCTCTGAAAGGACCTAAACTCTAACTTGTCCGCTTGTTGTCTTTTGACATAAGCTGGACAACCCCAAATTCTGAGATGACTCAGACTTGGTTTCTTACCGTGCCATATCTCATACGGTGTGGTAGGAACGGTTTTAGAGGGAACCCTATTCAGTAAATAAATTGAAGTTAATAATGAATGTCCCCAAAGAAAATCAGGAAGGTCTGTGAAGCTCATCATGGATCGAACCATATCCAATAGAGTCCGATTTCTCCATTCTGAAACCCCGTTGAGTTGAGGTGTTCCTGGTGGAGTCCATTGAGAGACTATGCCATTTTCCTTGAGATAGTCTAGGAATTTCTCGGCTAAGGTATTCACCTCCTCGATCTGATCGAAGAACCTTAATGGGTTTTCCTAGTTTGTTTTTCTACTTCATGTCTGAATTCTTTGAACTTTTCAAAGGCTTCAGACTTGTGTCTCATAAGATACACATACCCATACCTAGACAGATCATCGGTAAAGATAATGAAGTAGACAAAATTGCCTCTAGCCGGCACATCAAATGGGCCGCACACATCAGTATGTACTAGGGCAAGGAGATCTGTGGCCCTCTCCCCATGTCCAACAAAAGGGAGTTTAGTCATTTTGCCTTGAAGACAAGATTCACAAGTTGGATATGACTCAAAAGTCAATGGACTCAATAGCCCATTTTTCTCCAATTTGTTAATCCTATCTTCTGCTATATGACCTAATCTCAGGTGCCATAGATATCTGTCGTTTGGACTATCCCTAGGTCATTTGGCATTCACGTTTTGCTCGATAGTTAGAACAGGTACATCAATATGTAGCTGATAAAGACCATTAATAAGGAAACCATTTGCAATTTTATTTCTTTCATAAAGAATGTTACAATGGTCCTTAAAGAAGGTGATCACATAACCTTCTTGTGCTAAGCATGAAACAGAAATCAAATTCCTGCTAGCTGCAGGCACATAATAACAGTCTTTTAAAACTAAGTCTAAACCAGATGGTAATCGAAGAGGGTATGTTCCCACGGCTACTGCAGCAACTCTTGCTCCATTACCGATGCATAGGATCATGTCTCCATCCCTCAGCCTCCTGCTATCCTCAAGACCCTGCATAGAAGTGCATAGATGAGCACTAGAACCAGAGTCAAGCACCCAACTGGATGCAGAAGAAACCGTAAGGTTAGACTCAATAACGAGCATACCTCCAGAAGGACCTTCCTTCTTGTTCTTTAGGGTGGCCAGGTAAGTAGGGCAGTTCCGCTTCCAATGGCCGTCGCTGTTGCAATGGAAATACTTTTCTTTGACATCGACCTTCTTCTTCGGTTCTGCCTTCTTCTTCTTTGATCCTTCCACCTTTTGCTTTTTCACAGACTTCTTTTTCTTTCCATAAGACTTTCTTTTGGAAGAAGTCCATTCCATAGCAAGAACTGAGCCTTTAGAACCTTTCATAGAAAGCTCAGCGGTAACCAGCATATTCATCAACTCGGCCAAGGAATTTTGAAGTTTATGCATGTGGTAATTCATGATGAATTGCCCATATGCATCAGTCAAGGATTGCAGAATAATATCGTTCTGCAGATCCAAGTCCAACTTCACACCGAGCTTCTCAAGCTCTTCCATGTCCTTGATCATTGTCAGACAGTGATCTTGGACTGACTGCCCATCACGCATCTTAGCCTTAAAAAGTCATTTTGTGACTTGATATTTGGCTGCGCGACTCTGTTCACCAAACATCTCCTGCAGGTGAGCCAACATTTGGCGAGCAGTCCCGATATCTTCATGTTGGCGCTGGAGCTCATCAGACATCGAGCCCAACATGTAAGTATCTGGCCTTATTGTCTTCGTCAATCCATTTTTCCAGAGACGCTCTCTGTTCAGTGGATGGACGAGCTGGTAAGGTGGGAGGGTCCTGGTCCAAAACATGTGTTAACTTCTCTAGAACCCAAAACAATTTTGTAGTTCCTGAGCCAATCTTTATAATTGGGTCCAGTCAGTCTATGTGTGTCCTAGGATACGTGCCAAGTGGGTTGGACGCAGATATTTTCCTGTAGAGAGTCAAAGATTCTAGTTAGATACTGTAATTTTGACTTGACCAATTTGTTTAGGGATTTTATTTTTAAACAAATTAGCTCCCACTATTTTCTCGGATCCCTACACTCCCTCTGTAGAGATGCGAAAATCTCCGCGATTAATGATTTCTAGTGGGTGGTGCGGTCTCACCAACTGACTCATCACCTCACCTAACAGTTATTGGTGATGGGTTAGCCAATGAGTGAACAACTCTTGTTCAATGATTCTCTAATCATGGTGCACCCAAACTTGGTCTCTAATTCATGAATCTCACCGTATCCGAAATATTGATCCACTCCTTAGTTAAGTCAGACCCACCATTTGCATAGACTGGGTTCCTAATTGGGTCTCTCACCGTATCCGGAATATTGAGCCCAACTCATCCTCCAGCCCATAGCATCCAATGCCTAATAGACATGGTTGTGTCTTCCCGGTGCAACTGAGCCACTGTATCCAGCCGAGAACAATCAACCCCGGGAAGGGCCCACACGTCTACAATGGTGGAAGACCTCAGACTTAATCTTTTCTTAGGGAGAATTGATTCAGGTCTCATTAAACTAGACTTGGCTTAGTCATAACAATTATGACTAACCTAGTGGCATGGGTTAGCTCGGATTATTGACCACCTCAGATCAGAACTGTGTCAACAGATATGGCCAGGTAAGTGAGATCGGTGGAAGGAATATGCCATTAACTCGCACAAGAACGCATTCAGGTCGAGTAGCTTCCAATTAAAAACCAGTCGGTCGTCTGTGCCAAACTTACCTTAGACACCAAATTGTTGAGTCAGAACCAATTGGGTTAGCCTACAATCCAGACTCTAACCTCTGAGCCTAATTAGGTCTTGCTTGATCGTGACTCGATCTTGACCCAGACTTAATCCTATTAGGCTGGTCAATTTAAGCATTGTTGATCCCATCTAACCAACTCTTGATTCGGTTTGATCAACCGCTTAGACCTAATTGAGCTACCCAAGCCCGAACCCAGTATTATGAATATGTCTTAGATCTGAAATTCTCAATTTTAGACCTAATTAATATTCCATAAACTTAATTCTTAATTAAGTTGGGTTCATAAATAAAATATGCACAATAAATCCTAGGGTTTCAGGATCTAGGGTTTTGCAGAAAGTAAGTTTTGGGTTTCTGATTAAGGACGAACACGCAGCACCCCTACACGTCATAAGAACACCCCATCGAATGGGAAGAGAGGGCCTTTAAACCCTTCTTCATTCTTATGACCGGACGGCCAAGAGGAATGCCTTAATCAGGAACATTCAATACTATAAAACAATATCAGATCTATATCATATATCTATATCATATATCTCATATATAAAGTAGATCTAATCATGGCATATTTTGCATACATCTCATGTATCATAATCATGCATGTTTTTCAGATCTAAATTATCTCATAATAATCTAAAAAATTAGATTTAAATTGATCTAATCAAAATAAATTCTAATCTAGACAATTATGTAGAACTATTCTACAACTAGTCTAGACATGCATCAATCATATCTCATATGATATTTAAAATTAAATAATTTTTATTTACTGTTTTTTTCAGATGTTATTATAACACTTATAATATCAAAAAATAGTAAATAAGAAGATCTAAAATATGATTTAATCAGATTAAATCAAAGACATGCAAAACTATTCTATAGAACTATTCTATTCTAGAACTAGTCATGCATATCTTCATAATCTTAGATCCAAATCATTTAATTTTAATTTTTTCTGATTTCAGATCTGATCACATCTCATGTGACATCTGAAATCACTTTATTTTCTAATTAAAATAAAATTAAAATCAGATCTAAACATTTTAGAACCATGGCTCTGATACCAGTTGAAGGAAAATCCTGATTTCCCGGTCCAGGTTCGTCCAGATCTGATTAGATCAAGAGATATATTTCAAAAATTTTCTCTTGATCTCAATCAGATCTTGATATGTTTCAGATCTAATTCTTATTATTTTAATAAATAAAATAAAATAAGATAAATTAAATCAAATTTAATTTACCTGATTTGGGTAATCCTATTACCCTGTAGATGATCCTGATTGCAGCGGAAGGTTCTGGATCTTAGCCACGCAAGCGCCTGGCCTCTATCGGTATCCACTCGGGTTGGATCTGGAGATCCTCTTCTTCTCTATCACATCTCCAAAAATCAGATCTGGATCTGATCTGGAGGATCTTCAAAACTCCTTTTGAAGATCAGCAGTCGTCCTTTGCAGCAGTGCAGCCTTCTTCTTTTGATCGCCTTTCTTTTGATCTGGAACGCACCAACCTAAGTCCAAAACACCTTTTGGACGTGGAGAGCAAGGGGAGAAGAAGCTATGGCATGGAGGAGGAGGGGAGAGGCAGCCTTGGGGCATGGGGTTTCTCAATTGAATTGCATTCGCATAGAATCTGAGTTGGGCGCAGGGTCTTATTTATAGACTAAGCGTGATCCAACTCCTCTTCCTCCCAACCAATCACAACCCTTTGTGAAATCAGATCTAAATCTGATTGGTGGGAATAGAGACCCCTGGATTCCTCCTTAGAGGGCGCCTAAGACCAGTCAAAGTTGGTTCTTAGAAGAACTCTAATTGGAATCCAAAAAGGAGATGGAGTCCTTGTCCAACAAGGACTCCTAGGCGCCTCCAACTTGGGCTCACGCCACCCTTGGCGTGCGCCCTTCTCCTTGCCAGGTTCTGGCAGGGGGACAGGCCCCCACCAGCTCTCCAATAGGTGCATGACATGTGGTCAAAAGTCAAAGTGTCAATGGTCAACGTTTGACCAGTCAAAGGTAGACTTTTGACCAAAGTCAAAGAACAAGAAATGGCAGGTGACCAAAAATGGCAGGTAATGTCTTATAAAATAAGACAACCTTCTCTGACTTGGACAACCTCCAGTCAGACCATATGAAGGCCTCTGATTGAGCACAAACTCCTTTGGCTCAGTCAGGACAACTTATTTATGATAGTAAAAGAAGAACGTTAGGTTCAATCGAGTGCTAGCACGATTTCCTTGAACCTAATTGAATCTCATTCAGATCAATTGAACTAGATCAGTTCAATTGATGATCACCAGATTCAAACCCTTGTTTGTGTGACCCAGTTAGGTTCAGTTCTGTATGGTAATGGGATATGTCATGATCTCTATCATAGACATCATCGAAACTCCTTTCGATGGATCAGAACTCTTCTGATTCGAACAGCTAGAATGATCGATCATCTAAATCATTCTAATTGCTCCCAAAATCCACCAGTGACACCTAGCAGTATATGGTGGCAACCCATCAGAGCTGAATGCGAACCTCTTGGTGCAGCTACCTGTGTGATTAAGTTCTTCTATCTTGAGCCCCGATCAGATTAGGGTTAAGGTAAACTCGTCAAACCCTAGTTTCTCTGTCATATGATATAATCATTCGATTCGAGTCCAATGTGAAAACCTAAATAGAAACTCTTTCTATTATTTCACTCTGCCATGGCCATGGGCTTTAGGACTTGATTCTCATGATTATCATAGGGCTGCTCCTCTACCACCGAGGTAGATAGATCCCATCTTGATGCAATCCAGTTCCTACAATGAACATGTCATAGCCAACATACACCTCAGGGTTCCATATGGCTAGGAGATCGAGTAATGGTGTAGTCAAACTATAACACCCTCAAGGTGAACTGCCGATGCATCTCAGGTCAAAGAACCAGACACACTACTGCAGCATCGAGTCAGTCATTGACGAGAAGGTAGACTCCCTAATGACTACTCGAGGTGGTCACGCTCAGTGCCCTCGTTCTCTAACGAGTACCTGTACTCTCGCTCCGGTGTCTCCACACCGTAGACTCAAGACTCATCTACTAAAGAGAAGCGATCGTACACCAACCTTCCGGATCAATCACCATCCTCGTGATGATCCTATGGTCGGGAGCTGTTTATGAGTTAATAATGATTATTCATGTCTTAAATTTTCAACTCTTGAAAATATGAATTATCATTACCATTAACTCAAAGGATGTATCACAGACACTAAATACATAGGTGTGATAGAAAATAACCCATTTCATTAATTATAGTCAAAATTATAATTTTGCTCCTAGAAGTGTATTACAAGTGTCAGCCAATTCTGGCTTCTAGGGCACATATATCTAACATGGAGGACCTTATAGCTATGTCCTTGGATGGTGGGAACACAGAGCACACCATGCAGATCGGCTCCAACTTGGAGGGCGAGGTTCGAGAATAACTCATCACCTTTTTTTGGAAGAATGCGGACATCTTCGCATGGGTCCTAGTGGATATGTTGGGGATCGATGCTAAAGTTATGAAACATCGACTAGCTGCTGATCCCAAGTGTCGGTCGATAAAAAAGAAGATGCATAGCCACACTCTAGAAAGGTAGAAAGCAATTGTGGAAGAAGTCGACAAGCTCCTTAAGGCTGAATTCATTCGAAAAGTTAGCTACTCAAGCTGCATCTCAAACGTGGTGCTCGTCAAAATGGCAAACTGTAAGTGAAGGATGTGTATAGACTTCAAAAAGCTGAACAAAGCCTATCCAAAAGACAACTACCCTCTACCCAAGATTGATCAAATGGTGGATGCAACCTCGAGCCACGAGCTCCTCACCTTTATGGATTTCTTTTTTGGCTATAACCAAATCCAGATGGCACCAGAAGATGAGCAAAAAATTGCTTTTGTTACTGACTGTGGTCTTTACTATTACAGGGTTATGCCTTTCGGACTAAAAAATATAGGAGCAACGTACTAGCACCTGATCAACAAAATCTTCGAAGAGCAGATCAGCCACAACATGGAGGTTTATATGAACGATATACTCATCAAAAGTCAAGCTTCAATGAACCACATCGCCGACCTTGAAGAGACCTTCAGTGCAGTTAAGAAGTATAAGATGAAGCTGAACCCGACCAAGTACGCCTTCGAAATGACCTCGAGAAAGTTTTTTTGGATTCATGGTGTCGACGCATGGGATTGAGGCAAATCCAAAAAAGAATCTGAGCTATTCATGAGATGACTGCTCCAAAAATAATTAAAAAAGTTCAATGCCAGACTAAAAAAGTAGCATCCCTAAACCGCTTTGTCTCCAGATTGGTCGAGTAATGCATGCCCTTCTTTCAAGCTCTCAAGCAGCCAAAGAACTTTTGCTGGATGATGGAATGCCAATAGGCATTCAAGGAGCTTAGAAACTATCTTGGCTCATCCCCATTGCTAGCAAAGCCTGAGCTCAGAGAAGAATTATTCTTATACCTAGCAGTCTCTCCAAAGCCCCGGCAGCAGTCCTGGTCAAGAAGGAAATGAAAGTGCAGCGGTCGGTCTGCTACATAAGTCGGATCCTGAGGGTTGTAGAGATCAGGTACTCTAAATTAGAAAAATTGACTTACACTATTCTAATTGCTATTAGGAGACTCTGACTTTACTCTCAGGGGCACTCCATAATGCTCCTCATAGATCAACCAATTAAGGCAGTCCTTCATCAAATGGATGCCTTCGAAAGAATCACAAAATGAACGATCGAGCTTATAGAATTTGACATTAACTATCAACCTCGGCCATCGATCAACGATAAAATATTAGCCAATTTTGTAGTGGAATGCACCATCCCAGATGAAGTCAAGCTTGAACTAGACAAAACCAGTGTTCTATGGTTACAGCTAGGCTCCCATGAAGAGAGGGCCGACCTTCCTGATGGTTTTTGGACCCTATATGTGCATGGCTCGTCCAGTGCTTCTGAAGTGGATGCAGGGTTGATCCTGGTTAACCCAAAAGGTGTCATCACCGAATATGCGCTATGCTTTAAATTTTCAGTAACTAATAATGGGGCCGAATAAGAAGCTTTGATTGGTAGATTAAAAATAGCAAAAGAGTTAGAAGCAGATCGGCTCCAAGTCCATAGTGATTTTCAACTGGTGGTCGGATAGGTCAGCGATAGTTATGAAGCTCAAGAGGAAAGCATGATAAAATATCTTGAGAAAGTAAAAAACTTGACCCTAGCCTTCAATAGTTTTAGTATTCAACAAATTTTGGGGGTAGAGAATATAAGAGCCAATCTTCTCTCTAAATTGGCCACTTCAATCCCAGCCAAACTACCTAATGAAGTATTTTTTGAAATCCTAAAGTGCCCAAGCTCAAAGGAGTCACGGTCTGTTATGCAAGTTGAGCATGAATTGAGCTAGATCGACATGCTAGTTGCCTACCTCAAGAATGGAGCACTCCCTCATGATCTGAAAGAAGCTCAAAAACTTAGAAATTAGACTTTTTGATATATTTTGTATGAAGGCAAACTGTATAAAAGGTCGTATTCTCTACCGCTCTTGAGATGTCTTCGATCTTCAGAGGCCAACTTCGCATTATGGAAAGTGAATGAAGAAATTTACGAAAGTCATGTTGGAGCCAGATCCTTATCACAAAGACTACTTTGGTAGGATTACTATTGGCTAACATTGTACCATAATTCGATAGAGTATGTTATGAAATATGACCATTGTCAGAGAAATGCAAACATACAAAGACGGCCAACCTTCGAGATTACTCCACTAAGCACACCATGGCCATTCGTGCAGTGGAGAATGGATATACTTGGCCCCTTTCTAATGGCATCTAGACAACGAAAGTTTCTCCTAGTTGCAATCGACTACTTCACCAAATGTGTCGAGGCCAAACCATAGGAAAAAATTACTGAAGTCAAGATGAGGACTTCGTCTGAAAGTCAATTGTCTATTGGTTCGGTCTACCCCAAACTCTCATAATTGATAATGGGCAGTAATTTGCCAAGGCAAGATTCGCTAAATTCTATGAAGATCTGAACATCTTCCACCATTTTACATCAGTCATCCATCCATAAGAAAATGGAGAAGCTGAAGTAACTAATAGAACCCTACTACAAGGTATCAAAGCAAGACTTGAAAGAGCGAAGGAGACTTGGGTAGATGAACTCTATCATGTGCTTGTTAGATATATGTGCCCAAGAAGCTAGAATTGGCTAACACTTGTAATACACTTCTAAGGGCAAAATTATAATTTTGACTATTATCAATAAAATGGGTTATTTTCTAACATGAATATGTATTTAGTGTCTGTGATACATCTTTTGAGTTAATGGTAATGATAATTCATATTTTCAAGAGTTGAAAATTTAGGACATGAATAATCATTATTAACTCATAAAATGCTCCCGACCATAGGATCATCATGAGGATGGTGATTGATCCGGAAGGTTGGTGTACAATCGCTTCTCTTTAGTAGATGAGTCTTGAGTTTACAGTGTGGAGACACCAGAGCGAGAGTATAGATACTCGTTAGAGAACGAGGGCACTGAGCGTGACCATCTCGAGTAGTCATTAGAAAGTCTACCTTCTCGTCAATGACTGACTCAATGCTACAGTGGTGTGTCTGGTTCTTTGACCTGAGGTGCATCGACAGTTCACCTTGAGGGTGTTATAGTTTGACTACACCACAACTCGGTCTCCTAGCCATACGGAACCCTGAGGTGTATGTTGGCTATAGCATGTTCATTGTAGGAACTGGATTGCATCAAGATGGAATCTATCTACCTCGGTGGTAGAGGAGCAGCCCTATGATGATCATGAGAATCAAGTCTAGAAGCCCATGGCCATGGTAGAGTGAAATAATAGAAAGAGTTTCTATTTAGGTTTTCACATCGGAACTTGAATCGAATGATTACATCATATGACAGAAACTAGGGTTTGATGAGTTCACCTTAACCCTAATCTGATCGGGGCTCAAGATAGAAGAACTTAATCACACAGGTAGCTACACCAAGAGGTTTGCATTCAGCTCTGATGGGTTGCCACCATATACTGCTAGGTGTCACTGATGGATTTTGGGAGCAATTAGAATAATTTAGAGATGATCGATTATTCTAGCTATTTGAATCAGAAGAGTTCTGATCCATCGAAAGAAGTTTCGATGATGTCGATGATAGAGATCATGACATATCCCATTACCATACAGAACTGAACCTAACTGGGTCACACAAACAAGGGTTTGAATCTGGTGATCATCAATTGAACTGATCCAGTTCAATTGATCTGAATGAGATTCAATTAGGTTCAAGAAAATCGTGCTAGCACTCGATTGAACCTAACGTTCTTCTTTTACTATCATAAATAGTTGTTCTGACTGAGCCAAAGGAGTTTATGCTTGATCAGAGGCCTTCACTTGGTCTGACTGGAGCCTGTCCAGGTCAGAAAAAGATTGTCTTATTTTGTAAACAATACCTGCCATTTTGGTCACCTGCTATTTCTCGTCCTTTGACTTTGGTCAAAAGTTGACCTTTGACTGGTCAAATATTGATCATTCACACTTTGACTTCTGTCCACGTGTCACGCACCTATTGGAGAGCTGGTGGGGGCTTGTCCCCCTATCAGAACCTGCAAGGAGGAGGACGCACACCACCCTTGGTGTGTGCCCAGGAGTCCCTGTTGGATAGGGACTCCATCTCCTTTTTGGATTTCGATTAAGTCTCCTCCTAAGAACCAACTTTGACTGATCTTAGGTGCCATCTATGGATGAATCCAAGGGACTCTATTCCCATAATCAGATTTAGATCTAATTTCACAAAGAGTTATGATTGGTTGGGAAGAAGAGGAGTTGGATCACGCATAGTCTATAAATAAGACCCTGCGCCCAACTCAAGGAGCATATGAGCAATTCCCATTTCCCAAGGTTGGCTCTCTCCTCCTCCTCCATGCCAAGCCTATCTTCTCCCTCTCCTCTCCATGCCCAAAGTGGTTTGGGATCTTAGTTGGTGCAATCCAGATGAGAGAAAGGCGATAGAAAGCTAGAAGGCTGCGCTGCTGCAATGGACAATTGCTGATCTTCGAAAGATGTTTTGAAGATCCTCCAGATCAGATCTAGATTTAATTTTTGGAGATGAGATAGAGAAGAAGAGGATCTCTAGATCCAGCCCAAGTGGATAACGATAGAGGCCAAACACTTACGTGGCTAGATCCAGAACCTTCCACTACTTATAGGATCATCAATGGGTAATAGGATTACCCTACATCAAGGTAAATTAAATTTGATTTAATTTATTTAAATTTTATTTTTATTATTAGAATAATAAGAATCAAATTTGATACATCCTAGATCTGATTTGGATCAAAGAGAAAAATCTTTGAAATATATCTCTTGATCCGATCATATCTGGATGAACCTGGTTTGAAAAATTAGGATTTTTCTTCAATGCTCTGGGCATACCGAACTATCCAAAAATTGCCAACTGGTGAGACCTCATTTGCCTTGCCTTTTGGGATAGAAAAGATCATCCTAATAGAACACAAACTTCGGTCAGCATGAGTCATAGCATTCAATGAGCAGCAAAACTCATCGAACCTTAGGGCTAATCTCGACTTATTAGAAGAAAAATGAGAGAAAGCCCAAGTTTGGATGGCAGTCTGCAAGCAAAAAGTAGCTCACTACTATAATTCAAAAGTCAAAGTCAAGATATTCAAAGTGAGGGACTTGGTACTTCGGTGAGTGGCTGTCTCACAGCCTCAGAATCAAGAAAAGTTCACTCTGAATTTGGAATGTCCGTATGAAATAGAGAAAATTATCCAACCCAAAACTTATCGTCTGAAGGAGCTCGAAGGAACAACTCTCCCGCAGCCTTGGAATTTAGAAAACTTGAGAATGTACTACCAGTATCTTTCCTTCAATAATTTTTTTCTATTTTAACATCACTACTTCTTGGTGCAAAAATCATGTAATAACTAATAACTCTCTAAAGCAACCTAAAGTAGCCTGTTAGGAATAGGAAAACCTCATCCTAATGCAAGCAAAGTTAAAGGCCTCATTGAACTAAGATGAGATGAGAAAAGAGGTCCTACCAATGGCCCTAACGTGCCCCGACAGTCCATTAGGAATAGGAGGAGAATCTCGTCCTAATGTGAGCAAAGTCGAAGGCCTCATTGAACTAAGACGAGATGAGGAGAGAGGTCCTATCAACGGCCCTAACGTGCCCCTACAGTCCAATAGGAATAGGAGGAGAACCTCTTCCTAACTTGAGCATAGTCGAAGGCCTTGCTAAATTAAGATGGAACGAGGGGAGAGGCCCTATCAAGGGCCCTAATGTAACCCTACCGCCCATTAGAAATAGGAGAAAAACCTCATCCTAACATTAGCAAAGTTGAAGGCCTCATTAAATTAAGATTAGATGAGGGAAGAGGCCCTATCAATGGCCCTAATGTACCACTACAGTCCATTAGGAATAGAAGAAGAACCTCGTCCTAACGTGAGCAAAGTCGAAGGCCTTGTTAAACTAAGATGAGATGGGAGAGAGGCCCTACTGATAATCCTAACATGCCCCCACAAATCATGTTAGGAATAGAAGAAAAGCCTCATCCTAACATAAGCAAAAGTCAAAACCTTATTGACTAAAGATGAGGAAAAGGAAGAAGCTTGACAGAGAATCCTTACACATGTTTTTCTACAACAACCTGACTGCATCAAATACAAAAGATGGAACCTTATCCTAGTTTGCAAAAGAGACCCTAGTTCAGCATCCACAACAAGCATTTCATAAGAAGGCAATATAGAGAAAAATGAGGTAAAGAAGGTAAAGCCACAAATAAGCCTTGAATTCATGCAAAATGAAAATAATGAAAAATGTATTATTTTATTACAAAAATGAGTTCATTACAAGCAAAATATAGGCCGACAAAGTCGATTACACTGAAAGAAAGAAATGAAGGGAAGAAAAGAACTAATGCTCTAAGGCAAATCAAACTCCTCGAACTTTGAGCTGCCAACCCAGGCCATCACCAAGTCCTGCTTTAGCCTAAGGATCTCCTCCTTAAGCTCCTTCTTGTAAAGACCCTCTACATACATTCTTTTGACGAGCTGAAACATACCCTCAAGCTCTCCTCGCTATCTCAAAACTTCAGACTCGACCTCCACATCCTCGACAGCCCGATGTTCATAGGTGAGCTGAGCTTCAGCCATTGAATCTCGACCTTCTCCACCTCAATCACCTCTAAAAGCTCACCAATGATCCTCTGCAAGGAGGCAATCTCCATTGACTCATTAATCACGCTGGCTCCCCGACTATTATGCAGTCGCTTTCGAAGATGAGCTGCCTCATCTCTAGCAGCCTTGAGCTCACCTTCAAGCCTGGACATCATCCCCACCCAGGTCACTCGATAGCTATTATGCTAGTCCTCAGTATCTTATAGCTACTTTCGAAGCTGAGAGAACCTTTTTCACCAATCCCAATCATACCAGGCCTTATCGATGGACCATGACGAGCTCCCTTCTAGGAGATGGATTTTTTCTCTGGTATTCTTCAGGTCGGCTTCAAGAAAGCTGATCTTCACTGTTAGTGCCTAGGACTTACCGCTGGCATTTCTCTTAAGTTTGACGATCTCCTTCTCAAAGCTTCCCTTTCAGATACTGAAGCTCACCGCATCCTCATGTGCAAGCCATGGAGTCGAGTGACCTCTTTGGTCGCCTTAGAAGCATTCTTCCATGAGGCTCAAAGGTCATCCTCTATCTTCTTCAACTTCTTCTTCAAAAGATGAACTTCCTTCCTCAGGCTCTTTATCCAAGGCTTTAACGAAACCCACGAGATAGTAGATCAGCATTGGTGGGAGACTGCAATCGAGGTATGAAAAGAGATCAAAGGTATAGAAAAAAATTATTTTCATTTAATCAAAACATTTGAGTATAAGGCAAGAAAGAGAGAAAAAAATGTACAACTACTCAAGGATTTCAACCTTGGGAGGGGCAACAGAGGGCAGAGCTGGATCACTCTTGATCACCTCGGGTTCTCAAACTGGTTGGGGTGCCTCTATGGTGGGTTCAGATGGGCCAGAAGCGAGCTCATCAAAGGAAGGATCGACTACAGCATTGGATGGTCCCACATCTACATTGTCTTCTTCGTCCTCCAGAAAGCTGAGGTTGAGCTTGGGGAACCTTCGGGCCATCCTGCCATTGTAAAGCTTGAAATTTTTGATAAACACCTCCTGGCCGAACTCGACGTTCAAGTTTCTCATCTCAGGAGAGGTCTTGAACTATTTCACGGCCCAGGTCATCACCTTCGAGATCGACTTCACCATTTGGATCTCTAGTTCGGTGACCCTATTCTTGGGTTCCTTCTTCCTTTACTCCTTCAAGGCCAATGTGGCCTTTAGTCCGATCGAGATGAACTCCTCTTTGCGAAGCATTCCTCGGAGACTTTCTATGTCCACCGCCTTCTCCTCGATAAGGTGCTCGACCTCATCGACCCTCTCTTGAAGATAATGGATCTCGACTCAAAGGTCCTCCTGGGCCTTTTGTGCCTCCACCTCCTGACGATGCACCCTCTTGATGTAGGCGAGCATCTGATGATCCGACTGCAATAAATAATTAGCGTTAAAAAAAATAGAAGAAAAAAGAAAAGAGTAGAAGAGAAGAGAAAGAGTCGAGCAATGGAACAATCATTTTGAAGATGTTTTTGAGAGAAACCCAGATGAGCTACCGTGGGTCCAGGTTGGCCATTTGGTCCACCACCTCAGGCATGTAAACCTGTCAGTAAGATCCCGAACGTTCTCTAGATTGTCGAAGGGATCCTTCCCTCATTTGTCGTCATTGCCATCCAGTCCACCTAGGTGAGTCTTGCGGGATGTCTTGGCAATGGCTTTCTTCTTTTTTCTTCCTTCCACTGTCTCTTCCTTGGCAGGGAGTTTCAAAGCTCGATCCCCGCTAGAGAGACCTGAGGGCATGGAAGGCACTGAGCCCATGCTAGCGGTGCCGACCTCGACGGTTAGGGTAGTCTCGATGCCAATGATGACCTCGAATGCAGCGACAGTGGAGGCAAGGACTTCAGAGCCGGAAGCATCAACCTTCACCCTCTTTGAGCCATTGCTTGGCACCTTTCATTTTCTCTTCTTGATGTAGAGCCCTTTGGTAAGCATCTCGATAGCTTGTGTGTCCATTTCTATAATAGGAAAAGAAGCGGTCAGTAGCAATACACATGCGCAAAATCGTGTGGATTCAAAAATCAAAAGATGTACCAGCAAGATCGTGGAGACTTAGACTCAGGTTGAACAAGGTCTATTTCTTTAGAAGGTTGGGAAGAAGAAGAGCTCGGTACGCCTTATGTTTATCAGAGGAATCAAGGTTGGCTCCATCTAAGCTAGGAGCTCGGCGAACTAACTCTCTAATATAACCCCATGGAGGAAGACCTAATGGCAAGATCGGGCAATATACAAAAAAAAATTTTTTCTTCCAGTTATGAACGAAAGAAGGGACACCTTTCAATAACTCCTTCTTACTAATCTGGGGGAAAGAGTACCACCAATCCTTCGCAGAAAGATGGTGCTTGAAGGTGTAGAAATTCTTAAAAAGCAAAATGATCGACTGAACTTTAACCAATCGATAGAGAAAGAGAAAACCTATGATGAACCGAAAGGAGTTTTATATGATAGATGCAAAGGAGATATTTAGAAACCAGAAGAGGATGACTACAAATGGAGGCAGTGGGAGCCTAAGCCCGACACACAAAGGTTCTAAGTATAGACAAATCGGTTGATCGGAGGGGAGGTGACTTGGTCATCAGAGCTAGGAAGTTCAAGGTCATATTCTAGAGGGATTCCATATTGGATTTGGATTAAAGAAAGGTCATCTAGGGTAAGAATAGATGGGATGGTGTCTGAAGTGAAAGATGAGCAGGATATGTTCCTGGGTTCTACCTCGACCAACGATGTATGGCCAAAGAAGGTCGGTCCGGATGAGCCCCATGAACTGATGGAGTGGGAGATTTTGGAAGATATTCAGATTGAGATTAAACCCTAAGAAAACATCCAAAAAAAAAGAGAAAAAATGTAGGGCAAAGGTCACCACCAAAAAAGCAGGGAAGCAAGAAGCTAGAAATGAAAAGCATGAATAATCTAAAAGAACGGTTAGGAAACTGACCTAAGCTATCTAGAGAGAATGAAAGGATGATGGATGTGATAAGGACCAATCGAAAGGGTATCCAAAGCTCAGGAAGGAGAGGGAGAAGGTTAAGACCCTTGGGAAGAAGATGGATGGGGGCTGAAAGAAGGAGAAGACTTGGGCAGGAATGACTTCCAAGCAAAGGAAGAAGACCTTAAATAGCTAGAAGTAACCTGAGGCAATTATGATCATGGATCAACTTTGGCCGGTTAACATGTGCCGTGTGTCCCACTCATCATGACAGAAAGATAGCCGTAGGCGGAGTCTTTATGGTTCCATACTTGGGATAGAGTTTCGATGGAAGAAACGAAGGACCATCTTTTTGAAATCATTTCAAATTTAAAAAGTTTTGGTGTTAGTGCAGTAAATGTCAAAATGTCTTATCCCAACAAGGTGAAAGATCGAGAATGAACTTCAACAATCATTTTTTTACTTCCTTCCTTTGAATTTCAAATTTGAAAGTGGCGGGACTATTATTGGGGGTAAACCTCGCTCCCGTCGAAGTTTGGTTTGGTGCTCGGTAAGGTGTAACTCATGATCATAGGAGAGCTTCAATCATGAATTTCTTCCAGACTCTTCCAGCAGCCGAACTTCTTTCGAACTCCTCCAGTAGCTGAACTCCTTTCAGACTCCTCTCGCAGCTGAATTTCTTCCAAACTCCTCCAGTAGCTGAACTCCTTTCAGACTCCTCTAGTAGTCGAACTTCTTCCAGACTCCTCCTAATCGAACTTTCTGCAGTCACTCAGGAAGGTCTCCACATGAACTTGGCTCCACATGGCATGAATCAACTCACCCACAGACCGCTTAAGAGGCATCCGAGCTCCCTTGGTATTGATGTAACTCAAAGATTCATCGCCAACTGATGCCTACTCCTCCAAACTTTAACTATTAAATCTTAATGGATTGGCACATCATGATAACAGACACTATCCTCCATAACAAACTCCACATGGCTTCAAGCAGCCCACTATTGGATGGTTATGACTATCACTATTAGTTTGTTATAGGCTTCATCTATAAAAAGAATCCTCCAGATATATTTTCTGTGGGCACTCTTCTCCTTCTCGATACTCTACAACTTTCTCTATTGAGCACTTCATTTCTGTTGGTCGAAAGAGCTGACTTGATCGTCGAAAGATCTTGCCGGAGCCACCCCCCAGGCTCTAGATGAGACTTATTTTGCAGGTCACCAGCGGCGACCTCGTCTTCTCTGACTCCAATACTTCTTCGATGTTGATCAGATTTTGCACCAACACATACAAAATAGTAGAAGAATCATTAGACTAAAGTCCAAGTCTCTATGCTTGAAATAATTCATATATATTAGATCATTATTCTCTTTTCCTCAAATTTATGCTAAATCCTAATTGCTTCATTCACTGTTAGATAGGGATTGACTTATAGGACCTAACTTTGATAATCAGTATCAAAAGTTGAATTTAGTTCAGCAGCAAAAAAAGGGTTCGTGCTGGAGCTGCTAAGCCTAGTCAAAACAAAATATCCAAAGTTAACCCAAATCAAGCAGAGTGCTTCTACTACTAGAAACAAGATCATAAGAAGAAGAATTATCTTTCTTTCCTTAACCTCAACAAGCTGAATAAAAGAAGGGAGCAAGGAATTGCTTATCAAGGATATTATATGATAACACCACATCATTTCTCAATTTGAGATTCTACCACCTGGGTATTATATACTAATAGTCTTATGCAATTTGTTGCAAAGACTACAAGTAAGAAAAAAGTTTGAAAATGATAAGAGATTCCTGAATGTCTAGGATGGAAGTGCTGTTCCAATTCTAGCTTTAGAAATTATCAAACTAATTTTCAATACAAATATTATCATTTAGAGTGACTGTCACTATTGTCCATCGTTTATAATGAATGTAATCTTTGATGGCCTTTTGGCAAAAGATGATCATCATTTAACTGTAAAGAAAGAATATTATGATATTATTATGAATAATGTTACAATAATACATGGACCATAAAGAAATGGCATATAATATTTACACAGCTTGTTAAGTGTAATATACACATCTAATAAAATCCTAAGTTAGATAATGTCTTGAATGCCTACTTTCGGTATTTAGGCTCAGTCATATTAACGTGAACAAGATAAATAGGTTAGCTTTAGCAAGAAACCTCGACATCAATGATTTTGAATCATTACTGACTTGTGAATCATATCTTTTTGGTAACATAACAAAGTCACTTTTTATTGAAAAAGATGAAAAAGGCGGTGAAGTTCTAAGTCTCATACATAGTGATGTATATGGACTTAAGAACTCAAGTGCTAGAGAAGGATATTAATATTTCATTATGATTGCTGTTGGTGCAGAAACTCGTCATCGCCGGAGGTCGCCGAAGTCGAGGCCGTTGAGGCCGCCGTCGGGGACCTGCAAAATAAAGTCCCGTCCGAAACTGATGGGGGGTGGCTCCGGCAGGACCCTCCGATGGTCAAGTCAGTTTTCGGCCAACAGGAATAGAGTGCTCGGGATGAGTTCCGAAGCTTAGAGATGAGGAGGAGAGCTTAGGGATCAGAGAGCTTAGCCTTGGCATATCTGGAGGGTCCTTTATAGGCGGAGCTTAGTTGATGGCGACAGCCATACCATCGCATGGAGTTCGGTACGGAGAGGATGGCGTCGTCAGACGGTCGGTGACGACCATACTGGCAAGTCGTGGGCCGCATGGAGTTCGGTACGGAGAGGAAGGCATCGTCAGGGAGTGGCATTGCTAGAGGTGGTAGCCATCTCATCTGGTTTCGTTGCCTGTCGCAGACTGATGGCGATAATTCATCTCGTAGGAGAGTCCGACAGAAGGGAAAGCAGGGGGAGTTTGGCTGGCTGAAGGGTCGGCCATCTGTAGAGTTCGACCGAGGGACGATTGCCGAGGAGTTCGACCGCTGAGAGGCCCGAAGAAGCTCGGCTGAGGCTCGGTTGAAGGACTTCGATTGCTGGTTGGTTCGGCTAAGGCTCGTCCACTGAGGAGTTCGGCTGCTGAGAGGACTTCGTTGAAGCTCGGCCACTTGGAGTCGGTCCGAAGGAGTTCGGCCGTGGGGAGTCCGAAGGAGTTCGGCCGCACAAGAAGTTCGGTCTCGACACTGGGAGTCCAGAAGAAGCTCGACAGCTGACTAGTTCGGCCTGCTGGAAGAAGCTCGGCCGCTGGGAGTTTGGCTGAAGCCCGTCTGCCGAAGCTCTTCTGCGGCTACTGGTTGCATTAGGTTGGGTATCGAGCTAGACTTCGGCTGGAGCGGGATTTATCCCCAACACTAGCCCCCCCACTCCCGAGTTCAAAAATTGAAGGAAGGGAGTACCAAAACAGGCGACTGCCAAAGTCTTCTTCTAGGCCCTGCATTTGTTGCAGCTGAAGCTCGGGGGAGGTCTCATCTCCAGCCAATGTTGACGCTGAAGTTGAAGCTGAGGCTTGGGGGAGACCTCATCTCCAGTCGATGTTTGGAGTTGAAATGGAACTCGTTTCTAGCCAAAGTTGATGAAGCTGATGTTAAAGCTCTCTGGCCGAGGTCATCGCGGGCCTTACGTCTATCCGAGGTTACTCAAGCACTTTGGCTGAGGTTGCCGAGGACCTTATCCTTAGTCGGAGTCGATGCGGGCGCTCGGGGGAGATCTCATCTCCTACTGCCGAAGTTGGCCCAGTCCCTCGGGCGAGATCTGATCCATAGCCGAAGTTGCTCGGGAGAGATCTTATCTCTGGCCGAGGTTGATGGAGACTCTCTTTCCTGTGGACTTCGGAGCTCGGACATGAACTTTGCACACGTTATGATGAGGTTCTCCTCCTATTCCAAACGGGCTATGGGGGCACATGCGGATCGTCGTCCGAGCCTCTCCCCCCATCTCGTCTTTTGTGAACGAGGCCTTCACTCGAGAGAGATCTTATCTCTGACTGAGGTTGCTTTTCGGGAGAGATCTTATCTCTGGCCGAACTACTCGGGAGAGATCTTATCTCTGACCGAGGTTGCTTTTCGAGAGAGATCTTATCTCTGGCCGAACCATCCGGGAGAGATCTTATCTCTGGCCGGCGTTGCTTTTTGGGAGAGATCTTATCTCTGGTCGAGGTTGCTTTTTAGGAGAGATCTTATCTCTGGTCGAACTGCTCGGGAGAGATCTTATCTCTAGCCAAGATGGTTGCTCGAGAGAGATCTTATCTCTGGCCGAGGTTGCTTTTCGGGAGAGATCTTATCTCTGGCCGAACCGTCCGAGAGAGATCTTATCTCTAGCCGGCGTTGCTTTTCGGGAGAGATCTTATCTCTGGCCGAACTGCTTGGGAGAGATCTTATCTCTGGCCGAGGTTGCTTTTCGGAAGAGATCTTATCTCTAGCCGAACTGCTCGGGAGAGATCTTATCTCTAGCCGAGGTTGTTCGCTCGGGAGAGATCTTATCTCTGGCCGAGGTTGTTGCTCGCGTTAGGATGAGGTTCTCCTCCTGTTTCTAACCGAGGTTGGCTCGGTCGCTCGGGAGAGATCTTATCTCTAGCCGAGGTTGACTACGATCGCTCGGGAGAGATCTTATCTCTAGCTGAGGTTGTTGCTCGCGTTAGGACGAGGTTCTCCTCCAGTTCCTAATGCGGCTGACTGCTTCTTCCCTGTCGTCGCATAGTTTTTGCATCCAGAAATAATATTATTGAGAGGGGAGAATTTTATCGAGGGGAAGCCACTTGCAGCACATTTCCATTTGAGGGTCGTCGGGGTGTTGTTCCTCGAGTTCCCTCGGGCAGCGAGTTTCCAGACGACCTCCTCTATTACATGCTGACCTCCTTAATTTGGAGCATGCTTCTCTTGACTTTGTCGCTGGGAGATGGCGGATCGCCGATGTAGCTAGCTCCTAGCTCCTCCCCGGGGTGGCGTTGATGACGCCGCGAGGCGGCCGACCTTCTTGTCTTTTCTAGTTACGGTGGCACTTTTAGCAGATCTTCTCCTGCTTCAGACTGGCATCGGAGGAATTTATCCCATCCCTTTTTGGCGAGCTCTTCAATCTCGTCCCAAAGCTGAATGTATTCCTCAATATCGTGACCGTGGTCACGATGGTAGGGGCTTTACTTGCTTCGATCGCGCACATTTGGGGAGGTCGTAGTCCTTCAGGTCTTGGCGGCTAGATCTTAACTTCGTCGAGAATCTGAGTTAGAGGAGTGGGTCGTAGTTGCGGAACCTTTCGGAAGGAGGATTTCTTCGCACCCTTCTATCGGGGCTTCCTTTGTAGTGAGCTCGAGAAGTTCGGGCTTCGCTTGCATGGAACTTCATTTCGGTTTTCCGCAAAACTTTCCATGGGAGAACTTCGTGCTTCTTTGTCCGAACTTCCTTGCTTGTAGGGAGGGGGTCGGCTTTGCTTGCCCGAACTTTATTGCACCTCCCGTAAATTCGTTGTAGCGACGTACTCGAAGGAGAGTTTGGCCTCGATCGTCCTGGGGCGGTCTCGAGCGCGGCTGAACTTCATTTGGGTGATCTGCTGCGGAGTTCGGTTTCACTTATGCTGAACTTCATTCGTGGGAGAACTTCATTCCGCCACTGCTTGCACAAAACTTTACTGTGATGGTAGACTCACTTGCGCCGAACTTCATTGATGAGCTTCAAAGGGAGAGTTCGGCCTTGCCGAACTTCATTTCAATGATGACCTGAGGAGTTTGGCCTTCCATCGAACTTCATTCCATGGGAGAACTTTCCTCCGCCTTCGTTTGTGCCGAACTTCATTCCGCTTTGGAGAGATCGGCTTTCCTCCTACCGAACTTCATTCAGCTTTGAAGAGATCGGCTTTTTCACGCCGAACTTCATTCTGATTTGGGGAGCTCGGCTTTTTTACGCCGAACTTCATTCCGCTTCTACGGAAGAGCTTCTGCTCTTCGTTTCTCTCCTAAGGGCGATTGGCATGCTCGAATGCTCTTCCTTAAGGCGAGTTCCTTGGGTTTTTCAAGCAAAGTCTCCATCGAACGTTGTCACACGGCCTGTATCACCTTGACGGGGCCGCAAACCCATCCAGAACTGCTCTGCATCCGTGGTGGCTTCGGGTGGAGCCAGGGCTGCAACGGGAGCCGGTCGCCGAGTCGAAGCTCTCGAGGCACTTTCTCTTCGGAAGAGAACTCTAGTGAGGAAGAATGGATCTCTAGAGAGAGAGAAATCATCGCCGAGCACTCCTTTAAGAATAAGGAACCTCGAAGGTTCAGCCCTCCTTCTAGTGCCAATCTGTTGGCGCAGAAACTTATCGTCACCGGAGGTCGTCGGAGTCGAGGCCGCTGAGGCTGCCATCGGGAACCTGCAAAACAAAGTCCCATCCAAAATCGATGGGGGGTGGCTCCGGCAGGACCCTCCGACGGTCAAGTTAGTTTTCGGCCAATAGGAATGGAGTGCTCGGGATGAGTTCCGGAGCTTAGAGATGAGGAGGAGAGCTTAGGGATCAGAGAGCTTAGCC
Organism: Cocos nucifera; assembly: GCA_006176705.1. NCBI lineage: Eukaryota > Viridiplantae > Streptophyta > Magnoliopsida > Arecales > Arecaceae > Cocos > Cocos nucifera. Next base: position 153,867 of record QRFJ01001604.1, read on the forward strand.
TTGGCATATCTGGAGGGTCCTTTATAGGCGGAGCTTAGTTGATGGCGACAGTCATACCGTCGCATGGAGTTCGGTACGAAGAGGATGGCATCATCAGGCGATCGGTGATGGCCATACTGGCAAGTCGTGGGCCGCATGGAGTTCGGTACGGAGAGGAAGGCATCGTCAGGGAGTGGCGTTGCCAGAGGTGGTAGCCATGTCGTCTGGTTTCGTCGTCTGTCGCAGACTGATGGCGACAATTCATCTCGTAGGAGAGTCCGATAGAAGGGAAGGCAGGGGGAGTTCGGCTGGCTGAAGGGTTGGCCATCTATAGAGTTTGGCCGAGGGATGATTGCCGAGGAGTTCGATCATTGAGAGGCCCGAAGAAGCTCGGCTGAGGCTTGGTTGAAGGACTTTGGTTGCTAGTTGGTTCGGCTAAGGCTCGTCCGCTGAGGAGTTCGGCCACTGAGAGGACTTCGTTGAAGCTCGGCCACTTGGAGTCGGTCCGAAGGAGTTTGGCCGTGCGGAGTCTGAAGGAGTTCGACCGTGCGGAGTCCGAAGGAGTTCGACCGTGGGGAGTCTGAAGAAGTTCGGCCGTACAAGAAGTTCGATCTCGATGCTGGGAGTCTGGAAGAAGCTCGGCAGCTTACTAGTTTGGCCTGCTGGAAGAAGCTCGACCATTGGGAGTTCGACTGAAGCCCATCTGCCGAAGCTCTTCTGTGGCTACTGGTTGCATTAGGCTGGGTATCGAGCTAGACTTCGGCTGGAGCGGAATTTATCCCCAACAATTGCAAATGATCTATCTAGGTATGGATATGTCTAGCCTAAATCATTTGAAATATTCAAATGATTTCATAATGAAATAAAAAAATAAACTTGAAAAAGTATTAGAACTCTTTGATCAGATCAAGGAGTGAATATGCATCTAATCAATTTTTGATTATCTAAGAGGGAATAGAATTCTATCATAATAGACTCCTTCTAGAACACCATAGGACATTGGTGTATCGAAAAGGAGAAATCAAACTTTATTAGATATAATTCGATCCATGATGGGGTTTACTAGTTTGCTTTCTTCAAGTTTATGCTCTTGAGACTACTTGTTTTACTCAAAAAAGTATTTCAAGTAATTCTATTGTAAAGACTCTATATGAGATATGGATCGAGTGTAGACTTAGACTCTCTAACCTTTGGATTTGTGGTTGTCTGGTCTACATCAAATATTTGCATACAGATAAACTTGGAGCTTAGTCCCATAGGAGTATGTTATTACTTCTACCATGCTGAAGAGCAAAAATTATTCTCAGTAGTAGGGCATTTCTTTTAGAAAGATGTTTCTTAGAGAAGAAATTGCTGCCTAGAAAGTTGAACTTGAGAAAGTTCGATCGATAGAATAAACTAACAAAATCTAGTAAACCTACAAAATTGGATTTGAATGGATTAAATCTGAAGCCCATCAAAGAGGCACCTTTAAGGAGATCTGATAAAGTACCGAATCAGCTAGATAGATACTTCAATATCTAGGTCTAGGATGGTCATCCTATTGAGCTTGATGAGAACAACAAGGATCCAATCACCTATATGGATGCTATGTGGAGGTCTGACTTTGAGAAATAGCTTGGAGCCATAAAATCTAAATTTGAGTCTATGAAAATCAATAGTGTGTGGACACTAGTTGATTCACCTGAAGGGATAAAATCTATTAAGTGTGAATGGATTTTCAAAAGGATCAGAGAAGCACAGATGGAAAGGTAGAGATCTATAAAGTCCATTTGGCTATCATCTCAGAGTTGGAATGCCTATTTTGAACATACGTCTTTGTTATGAATAAAGAGAAATCCTGCATTTGTAGGTGTACAAAAAATTATGTAGTATTATTTCTTGTGTTGTCTATGGATAATATTCTCTTAATCGAAAATGACATTCCAACATTACAAGAAATAAATATTTAGTTATCATCTTATCAATCTATGTACGAGACCAGACATGGTATACTCACCAAAGGTAGTGAGAAGATATCAGTCTGATCCAAGTGAGAACCACTGAGAAATTGTACAGACAATCCTTCAGTATTTAAGAAATACTAAAGTCTAGTGATTCATATATGGAGAAACTGACTTAAAACTTGTGAAATATTTTGAGTCTAGTTTTTAGTTAGATAAAGATGATAGCAGGAGATTGTCAAATCATAAATTTATCCTAATTAGAGAAGCAATCTGCTAAAAAAATTCTAAGCAAAATATTATAGCCTATTATGTTAGTGATGTAGAGTGCATCGTGGCATCTGATGCTGCCATATAGGATATGTGGTGGCATAAGTTCATTAGCAAGATATGAGAGGCACTTTCCATCAATGGTTTAGTCTTAATATAGCACTAGAGCCATAACTCAGACAAAAAAATTGAAGGTACACAATAGGACCAGCATTCTCTGCATTGCTATCATCTTTTGATTTTGGATAAGAGTCACATCGACTTTTAGAAGATCAATGGAAAAGGAGAACTTGATCGACCATTTGTTAAAACCCCGAAACTAAGGAGTTCTATGAGCTCAAGTGGAAGATAGGATATTTGATATTATTTTGATTGGCTTTAGTCCAATTGAAAATTGTTAGAAAATATGTTTTAATGCAAATCATCTAGGTTGTAGATGATTGGAATTAATATAAGAATTATCAAATAATAATAGTTATTTGGCTTATTCATCATCAAAGTTCTATCTTTTTTAAATGAATTCCTAAACTATGATGAAGTCCTTAGAATTATATTTAATTGATAAAGAAAAATTTATTGGATGGTTCTTAAATTATTCACGATCAAATGATAAGTTATTAACTATGACAATAACTTATCAAGTATAGGTCAATGTATGTCATATGCTTTGGTTGTCCTCATAATCAAATGGTGTGGAAATACTGGTATGACATATAGGTAGGATGTAGGAATACATCTATAATGAACATGACCAATATAGCACTCTACTATCAAGAGTAGCTAGCTAAGGCCGATGGGTATAAGTATCCCTCCGACCTGAGATCACCATGGTGACTTGCAAGCAACTCACTGTACTTTAGTGCTGGACTACTAGTATTTTTAATATAGGATCAAAAGATTTTTGAATATAGTCAAGTACTTATAGAGTCGATGTGTGAGCTAAGATGGGGTTGATCACTCCTGATTAACTTCAGAAAGTGAATGTCTCGCTATATTTTAATTTAGCAAAATCTAGACCTTGGTAATCCTCATGAGGAGTCACGGGATTTGCAAAATTTTGAGATATAATATGGATGACTTGTATCAGTATTGACAGCTAACTCGATGTCATCCTAAGCATTATTGATCAAATGGATAAATTATACGATAACTATAGGCTAGGGTTCTAAGAATTTTGCTTTGCATACATTCGACCTATTCGGACGTCGGGTACCAATGCCAGATGGTCATTTTGATTGGTATAAAAATTGATTTTCATGATATCAACTTTGGTTTAAACCTATGGGATCACACACATAAGAGGTTGTAACCTAATCTGATGGTTGATAGATGATTGAAAATCGTTTAGTGATCGAATCATCAATGTAATTGATGATTGATTAAGTGCATGTATTACAAAAGGATCGATTAGCAATTAGATTGCTAATTGGCTCAATCTCATTGAACAATCAGGCTGAGATCAAGGCTAATTAAATTAGATACAGTTAGAATTGGTTTGAATTTAATTGGGTTATGTCCAATTGGTTTATTAGATAAGCCAACTCCAAGGAAAAAATAATTTCTTGTTAAACTAGGACTTATGTACACCTAATTTCTCATTTGATTAAAAATTAAATTATATTTAAATTTAATTTAATCTAATTTAATTAGACTTCTAGTTAGATTGGGATCATCTTTTAATTAGATTGCATTAATCCAAGTTTAATTGTACTCAAAATGTTTTTGACCTAATCAAGTAGGAGTCCTAATTGGATTGGGACTCTCACGCTAATTGGGACTCTCACGCTTTCCTTGCACCATGCCAAAATTTCCATGCCATATTTTTCTCTATTATTGGTGTGAGATTTCTCATGCCAATAAGAATCCCACACCCCTCTTAATTCTAGTTTTGGAATAATTTTTGAATTGGTCAAAACATGGAAATTGATTTTGTCTTGGATTCCATTTGATAAAGTCCTTAAAAACCAAAACTCTTCCTCTCCCTTTTTCGGAATTTTTCTCCCATGCCCACCTTATATTTGTCACCTTGATTTCTCTTCTTTTTGTGCATGGGAATATGTTACTCATGCCAAAACTGAAGGGGAGGCATCCAAGAGTTGGACATCTTCTTAACTTCCTTATTTGAATTGTTTTGGCTAGGTCATTTGACCTAGTCTTACATATGAAGGAGAAATCCTAATTTTTTGGGTTAGGTTCCTTCAGATCTGATTGGATCGAGAGGCATGTTTCAAAAATTTTCTCTAAGATTCTAATCAGATCTAACATTTTTTAGATCTAATTTTATGATCTAATAAATAAAAAAATTAAATTAAATTAATTTTGAATTAATTTTACCTTGATTTTGGGTAATCTGATTACCCGTTGATGATCATGCCGAAGCCCTGAGGTTATGGATCTAGCCACACAAGTGTCTGGCCTCTACCGAGATCCACTCGAGCTAGATCTAGAGATCTTCTTCTTCTCTTTTTTTTCTTCAAAAATTAGATCTAGATCTGATTTGGAAGATCTTCAAAACTCCTTCTGAAGATCATCCATCATCTCTATAGCAGTGCTGCATTCTTCCTTTTTCGTCAGCCTTTTCTTGCCTGACTCGTACTAATCTGAAGGCCCAACTTCCTTCGACGTGGAGAGGAAGAAGAGGGCTAGATGGTAGCATGGAGAAGGGAGAGGGGCAGCGTTGGGGCATGGCTTAGAGGAGGAGTATTAAAAATGGGCACAGATAGGGTCTTTTTATAGACTCTGCTGCGCCATGCAGTGCTGCATCACCTCGACCAATCACGGTGCTTCGTGCAATCAAATCTAAATCTGATTGATGGAATAACATCACCTGATCCAATCAGATGAGAGACCCATAGATTCATACTAAGATGACACCTAAGACTGGTCAAAGACTATAGGTGAGAGTCACCTAGTTTGAATCCAAGAAGCAACATGGAGTCCCATCCATATGGGACTCCAGCAACCCTATCCATGGGCACACGCCATCCTAGGTGTGCAGCCCCTTCTTTCTAATTTTTAGAGAGGGGACAAGCACCTATCTGCTCTCCAATAAGTGCATGATACATGGGCAAATGTCCAAGAGTCAAAGGTCAATGTTTGACCAAGTTAAAGTATAAGAATTAGCAGGTGACAAAAAATGGCAGGTATTGTCTCAAATTTATCTCATAAATTAAGACAACCCTTTTCTGACTTGGACAAGCTTCAGTTAGATCAGGTAAAGGTACCTGAGTGAGCACAAACTCATTTGGCTCAGTTGAGACAACTTTTATGATAGAAAAAGGAGAACGTTAGGCTCAATCGTGTGCTAGCACGATTTCCTTGAACCTAATTGAATTATATTCAAATCAATTAAATAGGGTTAGTCTAACTGATGATATCCAGTCCCAAATCCTTGTTTGTGTGATCCAGTTAGGTTCAGTTCTGTATGGTAATGAGATATGTCATGATCTCCATCATCGATATTATCGAAACTCCTTTCGATGGATCAGAACTCTTCTGATTCAAACAACTTAGAATGATCGATCATCTAAATCATTCTAATTGCTCCCAAAGCCCACCAATGACACCTATCAGCATATGGTGGCAACCCATCAAAATTGAAAACAAACCTCTCGGTCAGCTACTTGTGTAATTAAGTTCTTCTATCTTGAGCTCCGATCAGATTAGGGTTAAGGTGAGCTCGTTAAACCCTAATTTCTATCATATGATTTAATCATTTGATTCAAGTCCGATATGAAAACCTTAACAAAAACTCTTTCTATTATTTCACACTCTCTGCAATGGCCATGGGCTTATGGACTTGATTCTCATGATCATCATAAGGCAGCTCCTCATCCACCGAGGTAGATAGATTCCATCTTGATGTAATCTAATTTCTACAATGAACATGCTATAGCCAACATAAACCTCAGGGTTTCGAATGGCTACAAGACTGAGTCATGGTGTAGTCAAACTATAACACCCTTAAGGTGAACTGCCAATGCACCTCAGGTCAAAGAATCAAACACACCACTGCAGCATCGAGTCAGTCATTGATGAGAAGGTAGACTTTCTTATGACTACTCGAGGTGGTCACGCTTAGTGCCCTCATTCTCTAATAAGTATCTATACTCTCACTTCAGTGTCTCTACACCGTAGACTTAAGACTCATCTACTATAAAGAAGTGATTGTACACTAACTTTTTGGATCAGTCACCATCCTTATGATGATCCTACGGTCAGGAGCATTTTATGAGTTAATAAATGAAAATTCATGTCTTAAAATTTCAACTCTTGAAAATATGAATTATCATTACCACTAACTCAAGGGATGTATCATAGACACTAAACACTTATATGATAGAAAATAACCCATATTATTATTTATAGTCAAAATTATAATTTTGCCCTTAGAAGTGTATTACAAGTGTCAGCCAATTCTGGCTTCTAGGGAAGATATATCTAACAAACTTCCACTTGACCTAAAGCCAATTGGCTATAAATTTAAGTCCCATCTTCTCAAGGTGGGCTTCGATCTTCTATTGGCCCAATGGCTTTGTAAGTGGATCTACCGTATTATCTATGGAGTCGACTCTCTTGACGTCGACGTAACCCTTCTCAAGGTAATCGCGGATGAGGTGGTATCGCCGCACCATGTGCTTGGATTTCTGATGAGACCTTGGCTCCTTAGCAAGGGCTATGGCGCCATTGTTATCGTAGTATAGAGGAATGACATCTAATGGCATCACTCTAATCTCTATGGCAAACTTTTTGCACCAGAATGCCTCCTTCGCAACTTCTGACGTAGCGATATATTCTGCTTCCATGGTGAAATCTGCTATTACCATCTGCTTGGAACTTTTTCAACTGATAGCTCCACCATTGTACAAAAATAGACTCCCAGATGTCGACTTTCGATCATGTACATCGGATATAAAGTCCTAGTCTATATACCCCTGGACTTGGAGTACTCCATTACCAAAGACCAACAACATATCCTTAGTTCTTCTCAAGTACTTAAGGATATATTTCACAGAAGTCCAGTATTCTTCACCTAGATTCGACTGATATCTGCTCGTGACACTCATGGCATCGGCTATATCAGGTCGTGTATATAACATGGCATACATGAGGCTTCCTATTGCTGAAGCATATGGGATCTTGCTTGTGCGTTCTATTTCCTCAGGTGTGCTAGGGCACATCATCTTGGAAAGATGAATGCCATGCCTGAAGGGTACTAAACCCCTCTTATAATTTTCTATACTAAACCTCTTTAATACTTCCTCTATGTACATCTTTCATGAAAATCCTAGCATCCTATTCGGTCTATCTGATAAGTGGTAAAAATATACTAATAAAAGTATTAAATTATAAAATAAATTAATCTATTTTATTAAAAATTGATACTTTTATTAATCCTATGTAGGAAAGAATGCCACCAATGTGAAGATCTCATTTTTCTGATTCTGATGAAAAAAATTTCAGGCAAAACGGACTTCAAACGAGTCCAGAATCGAATTTAAAAAAAAAAAAAAAAAACCACCGATGCAACGCTGACGTCAGGATGACGTCAGCATTTTTCGCGGTGCACGATGGACCATCTGAAGGGTAATTCGGAAATTTCATAGTATAAAGAGCACTCTGATTGGCTGAAGAACGCGATGGTCCATGCAACACCGGGCTCGCGCACGGTCCACGAAGGGCAATTTGGGAATTCTGATTGATCTAACGGGCGGTTTTCACTGAAGCTTGATCGGACGGATGAGAAGAAGGCGATGATGGATGGCATCCGCAGCTCCCGGTCAAGATCCAACGGCCGAGATTCATTCCGATGTAAAACTAAAGGTCTGAAGGCTTATTTCAACGCGATCGGATGGCCCAGATTTGATCCAATGGATGATCCAATGGCTGATATTAAATTCGACTTGATCTGGGTTATTTTAAGAGGTTTTTGAGTGGTTTTTGGATCGTTTGATCAAGATCTAACGGACAAAATTACTCAGATCTTAATTTGAGTTGATTTAGGAGTCCTAAACCTAATTTTTGATGGATTTTAAGGGAAATCAAACACTTCATCTATAAAAAGCCTGTTGCCGTGAAATAAAAAAAGAAGAGAGAGAGAGATTGGGAATCAGGAATTAGATGGAAAGAGAGATAGGGAGAGAAAGAGAGAAATAGAGAGAGGGAAAGAGAGAGAAGAGAGATAAGAGTGATTTATGAAAAATAAAAAAAAAAAAGTTTTTGATTTTTCTTCGACGATCAAGACATCGATCAAGGAGCCTCCTCTTCTTCATCAAATTCTCCACATCAAGAGCAGCAAACAATCAATTTCAGCAATCAAACAGTCTAAATTTTCTATGCTTTTTATTTTATTTACTATTTTTGAACTTGTTATCATGAACTAAATTTTCTTTTACTAAGGCTAAGGTGTAGCCACTCTTTTGATGCAATATTTAGTATGATTTATTTTTAAATTTTATTCATGAGGAGTATATAAATCTAATCTTAATGCTTTTAGATTACTGGCCATCTTCTAATTGATTTGATGAACATAGATGTTACGAACCAAGTACATCTATGTTAATGCTTCTTGATTATATATCTTGTATTATGAATCAAATTAGAATTCATATGCATGCAGAAATTTTAGTGCGCTTTGGATGCAGCGTATTTTAATTAGAGGGTTTCACAAAATCTAATGCATTAATATTTATTTAAATTACACCTGAACCAAAGGGTAATTAATAAATATTAATAGATTTGCTATGCCTGGACCAAATGGTAGTGAATAAATTAGGAGACTCCACCGTCACATAAAATAAAATTAATCTAAAAGACTGAATATTGTATTGACTGAGTTGGTGAACCGATTGCCTTAGTAATCCATTGCTCTTGAATTTAAAACCCTAATAATTTACATTCTCCCTATTTAATTAAAAACTTTTAATTATTTTTTTTATTATTTTCTTTAATTTCTTATTCTCATAAATCGATCTTCTAAATAAAGCATAGGAAAGAGCTTTTCAGTACTTATTTTCCAATCCTCTAGGGATGATACTCTACTCATTCACTTTATTACTTGATCGACTGGTGCACTTGCTATAGCTATAAATTAGCACGCATCAAGTTTTTGACGCCGTTGCCGGGGATTGTGTCTAAAATAATATTAAAATTTTGATCCTAGCTTTACTTTAGAAATTTATTTTTAATTTTTATTATTAAAAAAAAAGTTTAGTGCATGACACGTACTGGACATAGTAACTTACTATCTTTAGATTCAGAAATTGAAAGAACCATTAGAAGACTACAACAAGAGAGAAACATGGCAGCTGAAGATCCTAACGACATCAATCTCGGAGTGGATATGGCGACTGAAGGACAGCATGAAGCTATTCAACCAGTACATCATCCATTAAATGATTACATTACACCATCTGTAGCCGATGCAGCTTCGAGCATCAAGAGAAGCCTGTACGAGCAAACAACTTCGAAATAAAGCCGACGATGATCCAGATGATTCAATCAACTGTCCAATTCAGTGGACACATGCATGATGATCCGAATACCCATATTTCTAATTTTCTTGAACTTTGCGATACTTTTAAAATTAATGGGGTGTTGGATGATGCTATTAGATTAAGGTTATTTCCTTTCTCTTTACGGGATAAAGCTAAAAATTGGCTTCATTCTCTTCCTGCAGGTTCTATCACAACTTGGGATGTCCTAGCCCAAAAATTCTTAGCCAAGTACTTTCCACCTTCCAAAACTGCTAAGATACACAACGATATCACTTCTTTTATGCAGATGGATATGGAGACGCTATATGAGGCTTGGGAGCGTTTCAAGAAACTGCTGAGGAGATGTCCACATCATCAACTACCCGTATGGCTTCAGGTACAAACTTTCTATAATGGTTTATCTCCTACTAATCGTTCTATGATTGATGCAATAGCAGGAGGAACCATTAAACAAAAAATGGAGGAAGAAGCATTCGATCTAATCGATGAGATGGCATCAAATA